>JAMZAV010001130.1:0-210237 GCA_024449915.1 Sweltsa coloradensis | reverse complement strand
GTGCTAACAGACACACAAAAATACAAAAAAAAAAAACATTCGGATTTTTTTCTCCAGTGTAGTGGAATGGAATCTTCGCTTCGCTCGCTACGCTTAGCCAAAAACAGCGTCTAGGTCTCTACTATAGATGTGGCATCTTCTTAAAACCCTAATTTTTCTTATGAACGTATGTGTGTCTTTGTGTCTTGTAGTTGAAACGTCTTCACCAAGCCAAAAGTCTACCGAGCAGCAGCGAGAATGTTCATGTGCCGCTACCATACACCCCCTGGCTACTTCAAAGTGCCCCTGATTAGGAGTGCGATCACCCTCAGCATGCAGGCGATTGAGGTCAAGGTGGTGCACATACCAGGCAACGTCGAAATGATGTTGGATACTGGCGCTGACCTCAGCATGGCACACCTCTCTGTTGTGCCTATGGATCTTCGCCAAAATGTTAACGAGCGCACCATGGTTGGTTTCAGTGGCACGTAAGTCTACTTTCTTATACTTGAACCGTACTATTTCAATATTATAGGGGTATTTAACCGCTAAACTCATAAAATATATTTCATTCAGCCTAACGCCTAACTAGAAATGAATTTAGCAACTAACAGAAAAATTATTGGGGCCACCATGACCTCCCAAAAAATTGTCAAACATGACATTTTTCGAGCTAGGTCCCATCGGCAAAAATCTCCCATAAGAAATAACATGGGAACAATCTTTATGCCCCGTGACCTTGGAGGATTTTGATTCAAAAAATATTGGCCATTATTGACGTGCTCTACAGCCTTTTCTGTAAATTCTCTATATTTTGTTTTGTAATTTGGGCAAGTATTTTGGTCAAAATATGCTGATTACCAAGTTGGGGTGTGATTTTGGAATGCATATTTTTGCGTGTTTGAGGGTATATTTGGGCACAGTTTCAAGACACGATGTTATAAAGGGGCTTTTTAGATTGGAACTTTGCTCTAGTATCTATGTGGACCAAAAAAGAAGCAGGTTAAAGCCGATTTTAGAAATTTCCCAAAACACCAATTTTCGCTAATTTCTGGATCAAAAAAATTCAAAAATTCGTGTTAAATCACAGTTACAAGATATAATTTTTTAAACGGTCATTTTAGTGTAGTATTGTGCTATAGATAACGTGGTAAAAATTAATTTTTGGGGTTTTTAGCCCCTTTAACTGGAATTATGATAATTGCAGTAATTATGATAATTGCAGTATCGGTTTAGCCGGAATCGTGTTAACAAACAGACAAAAATACAGACAGAAAAAACAAGAAAAACGAAAAAAAATCGGAAAATTGCGATTTTCATGAGAGTTAATCTTTCGATTGCGCTAAAAATCGTATCAGTTCCAAGTTCAAAAATTTCTTTGACCTCCAGAAAATTTTATTGCAATTGGAGTATTGGTTTAGCAAGAATCGTGTTAAAAACACACAAAGAAAAAACAAGAAAATCGAAAAAGAATCGTAAAATTGCAATTTTCATGAGAAATAATTTTTCGATCGATTTTTTTAACCGTGCAGTTCTAAGTTCAGAGATTTCAAAGGTCTCCAGAAAATTTCATTGCAATTGGAGTATCGGTTAAGCCGGAATCGTGCTAACAGACACACAAAAATTTTTTTAAAAAAAAGAAAAAAAACATTCCGGATTTTTTTCTCCAGTGTAGTGAAATGGAATCTTCGCTTCGCTCGCTACGCTCATCCAAAAACAGCGTCTAGGTCTCTACTATAGATGTGGCATCTTCTAAAAACCTTAATTTTTCTTATGAACGTATGTGTGTCTTTGTGTCTTGTAGTTGAAACGTCTTCACCAAGCCAAAAGTCTACCGAGCAGCAGCGAGAATGTTAATGTGCCGCTACCATACACCCCCTGGCTACGTCAAAGTGCCCCTGATTAGGAGTGCGATCACCCTCAGCATGCAGGCGATTGAGGTCAAGGTGGTGCACATACCAGGCAACGTCGAAATGATGTTGGATACTGGCGCTGACCTCAGCGTGGCACACCTCTCCGTTGTGCCTATGGATCTTCGCCAAAATGTTAACGAGCGCACCATGGTTGGCTTCAGTGGCACGTAAGTCTACTTTCTTATACTTGAACCGTACTCTTTCAATATTAAAGGGGTATTTAACCGCTAAACTCATAAAATATATTTCATTCAGCCTAACGCCTAACTAGAAATGAATTTAGCAACTAACAGAAAAATTATTGGGGCCACCATGACCTCCCAAAAAATTGTCAAACATGACATTTTTCGAGCTAGGTCCCATCGGCAAAAATCTCCCATAAGAAATAACATGGGAACAATCTTTATGCCCCGTGACCTTGGAGGATTTTGATTCAAAAAATATTGGCCATTATTGACGTGCTCTACAGCCTTTTCTGTAAATTCTCTATATTTTGTTTTGTAATTTGGGCAAGTATTTTGGTCAAAATATGCTAATTACCAAGTTGAAGTGTGATTTTGGAATGCATATTTTTGCGTGTTTGAGGGTATATTTGGGCACAGTTTCAAGACACGATGTTATAAAGGGGCATTTTAGATTGGAACTATGCTCTAGTATCTACGTGGACCAAAAAAGAAGCAGGTTAAAGCCGATTTAAGAAATTTCCCAAACACCAATTTTCGCTAATTTCTGGATCAAAAAAATTCAAAAATTCGTGTTAAATCACAGTAACAAGATATATTTTTTTTAACGGTCATTTTAGTGTAGTATTGTGCTATAGATAACGTGGTAAAAAATTAATTTTTGGGGTTTTTAGCCCCTTTAACTGGAATTATGATCGTTGATTCGAAAACTAATTATGCACATTTAAGGGCAGGACTATGCATTAAATTGCAATTCAATTCAATACTAGGAAGCTTCGCAAACGCTTTTTCAGGCGCGTTGTTGGATGAGCGTAATTGGTGCATGCATGCATGCGGATTTTCTGTTGTTCTGTGAAAAAATCATTACTGAGTCGATTTTTTTTTATTGAATTAAATTTTAAAAAAAATACTTAAATTTCAAAATTTTAAGTAATCGCAATTTTAAAAAAAAGCATGTAGGTGCTATAAGTCGAAGAATTTTGTTTTTAAATCGAAAAAAATCGTAAAATTGCGATTTTCATGTGAAATAATTTTTCAATCAATTTTTCGAACCATGCAGTTCTAAGTTCAGTGATTTCGAATGTCTTCATAAAATTTTATTGCAATTGCAGTATCGGATTAGCCGGAATCGTGTTAACAAACAGACAAAAATACAGACAGAAAAAACAAGAAAAACGAAAAATAATCGGAAAATTGCGATTTTCATGAGAATTAATCTTTCGATTGCGCTAAAAAACGTATCAAATCTAAGTTCTGAGATTTCTTTTGCCTCCAAAAAATTTTATTACAATTGGAGTATTGGTTTAGCCAGAATCGTGTTAAAAACACACAAAGAAAGAACAAGAAAATCAAAAAAAATCGTAAAATTGCAATTTTCATGAGAAATAATTTTTCGATCGCATTTTTTAACAGTGCAGTTCTAAGTTCAAAGATTTCAAAGGTCTTCATAAAATTTTATTGCAATTGCAGTATTGGTTTAGCTGGAATCGTGTTAACAAACAGACAAAAACACACAAAGAAAAAACAAGAAAATCGAAAAAATCGTAAAATTGAAAATTTCATGAGAAATAATTTTTCGATCGATTTTTTTAACCGTGCGGTTCTAAGTTCAGAGATTTCAAAGGTCTCCAGAAAATTTCATTGCAATTGGAGTATCGGTTTAGCCAAAATCGTGCTAACAGACACAAACATACAAAAAAAAAAAAAAAGAAAGAAAACATTCCGGATTTTTTTCTCCAGTGTAGTGAAATGGAATCTTCGCCTCGCTCGCTACGCTCATCCAAAAACAGCGTCTAGGTCTCTACTGTAGATGTGGCATCTTCTTAAAACCTTACCAACCAGGCAGCGTCATGCACAGGCCTAACCCCTGGTCAGAATAGGATTGTTGTGTTTATTTAATACAGTGGTCCTTCTTTTGAAAGCTGTGGTTATGTACTGTTCTTTACGCTATAACCCTCTTGAATCCCTATCAACCCAAGGTCTCGGTCGATTCTATGAGCCCAGGTCCTGAGAGGAGTTACGTTCTGGTAAGGTGCGTTGCTACGTCCTCTGTTGCAGCCACCCAGGCAGGAGTAACAGTCACAGCCACAAGGCACAGATCCCTCATAGTCTGACAATATTCATGAGAAATATTATTTCGATTGTACCCAAAAACGTGGCAGGTCTAAGTTCAGAGATTTTGAAGATTTACAGAAAATTTCATCGCAATTGAAAGTATTAATTTGGCAGGAATCGTGTAAACAAACACACAAAAATACAAACAAAAAACAAGAAAAACGAAAAAAAATCGTAAAATTGCGAGTTTCATGAGAAATAATTTTTCGATTGCGCTCAAAAAGGTGGCAGTTCTAAGTTCAAAGATTTCAAAGGTTTCCAGAAAATTTCATCGCAATTGGAGTGTCGGTTTAGCCGGAATCGTGTAAACAAACACACAAAAATACAAACAAAACAAAAAACAAAAAAGAAAAAAATCGTAAAATTGCAATTTCAAAAGAAATAATTTTTCTAACGATTTTCGAACCGTGCAGTTCTAAGTTCAGAGATTTCGAAGGTCTCCATAAAATGTCATCGCAATTGGAGTATCAGTTTAGCCAGAATCGTGTTAACAATCACACAACAATACAAACAGAAAAAAACAAGAAAAACGAAAAAAATTCGTAAAATTGCGATTTTCATGAGAAATAATTTTTCGATTGCGCTCAAACAGGTGGCAGTTCTGAGTTCCAAAACTTCAAAGGTCTCCAGAAAATTTTATTGCAATTGGAGTATTGGTTTAGCCGGAATCATGTTAACAAACACACAAAAATACGAACAAAAACAAAAAATAAAAACGAAAAAAATCGTAAAATTGCTATTTTCAAGAAAAATAATTTTTTGATCGATTTTTCGAACCGTGCAGTTTTAAGTTCAGAAATTTCGAAGGTCTCCAGAAAATTGCATCGCAATTGGAGTATCGGTTTAGCCAGAATCGTGTTAACAAACAGACAAAAAAAAACATTCCGGATTTTTTTTCCAGTGTAGTAGAATGGAATCTTCGCTACGCTCATCCAATTAACGTGTTACTTTGATGAAACGTTTCGATTTCCGAGGTTAGCAAATACTTACTAGTCAGTTAGCAACAGTACCAATAAGAGATGAAAATAAAATTGTGTTTTCCTAAAATGTAACAATTAAAAATAAATTTATACTTACAGTAGTAAAGTAAATTATAGCTGTTAAATTATCTAAAATAAAAAATACCAAATAGGCCCTATTTTATCAGTTGTACCTGAAAATAATATTGCACTCTCGAGTCCTCTGGTACACTCGCTCGAGCCACTTTAAGTTCACGTAGGTCGGATCCACAGAAACATAGCTATTTGAATACTACAGTCGTGAACTGAAAACACTTTACAGAAGCTATTAGTTAATAGCCTGTGTGATGTCATGAGGAGGAGTGGTTTATCTGAAGCTATTATAAGTATAAACAATTATCACTTACTAGGCATACGACTCGACAGCCGAGTGTGTGAGGCGATGAGCTAGTTATCTAAAGTCGCCCGAGGTGCTCTAGTTCGATCCTGACCAAAAGTGCTGACTTTTTTTCATTGAAAATTAAATCAATAAATAAATACGAATTAAAAAATAATATATCGGTGAAATTCCCAAGTACCAAAAATGGTTACTAGAGCGCGTGGACGCGCGGTGTGTCCTAAGAAGTGGCGCGATATTTGAAAATTCGAGAATGGCGACGAGAACACGGACTAGATGGCGGAAAAGATGACGACGAAACTAAAATGGCGGCGGAGCAAAAATGGCGCTCGAACAAAAATGGCGATCAAACGAAAATGGCGTTCCAGAAAACTTTCAATGAAACGTGTAGTGCGGCGTACATGAAGTTGGGGGACATGAAGATGAAGAAAATTATCTTAAAATAAAAGCCGAGAAAAGTTTAACCGTGTTTGGGCCAGCGATAAAATTATACGTTAAAGATGAGGAAAGTGGAAATAGCTATTTCGTTTTTCTCCCCAAACGGTATAATAACGTTTTTTACGGATGATTATATAACAATTATTAATGTAGTGGAGGGGAGAGATCCCCTCTACCTTCAGTATGGGGGATTGGGCCCCAATAAGGCGAACGTACTCAAAATTGTTTGAGTGCCATATTGGGGGAGTACACCTCATTGAAGGTAGAGGGTACTCTCCCCTAGGAGTAGGATATTTTTTTAATTTGTAGTGTTTTTAAATAAATTTGGAATCAAACCGTCATTATAATCTTGTTTTTTAATTCCTAGATTCTTTTTCCTTAAAAAGCGAAATACATCTTTCATGAAATCTAACTTACTTTGAGGACTTAAAATTAAATGAAAAGAAAAAATTTGTTTCGTGATTCCCCAATTTCCAAATTATTTTCAAATAATTTAACTGTTTGCTTACTTGCTTACTTGTTAACTGATATATCATTATTAATACGAACACCTCCTCCCACTCCCACAAACTTAATTTCATTTCACATTATTTTTACTCCAAAACAAATAATTTAACTGTGAGATTTTTTTATTTTAATTTTAATATTTTTTTTTTCATTTTTTTAAAATCATGTCAAATCATATTATTACAGTTAAATAGTTAAAAAGTTTGATAGCTGATATTATGTTTCCTTTACGTACACCCAGTCCCCTCTCACACCCACATATCAGTATAATGTCTACTATGCAAGAACTTATCTCCAGACGACAGCGAAGACTTCAGTTCGTAACTACTGGTGTATGTGTGTTGTCCATAACGCCTGGGAGATTGGATTATTGTATCAGTGAAGGTACAGTCAGGGTCATATATAAATCAAGAGGTCTGAAAGATACCTCTTTCACCGACATCTCGTGGTCAACTCTTGGTGTCATTATTTATATCGCCCTGTGAACTGCATTGTCGACATAAATAAGAAACATGGCTGATAATGTCAAAGGAAAATTCTCTATTCACCAGAGAAACTATCAAGCCTAGAAGAAATATAACATGGAACGTAAAGAGAGCATTATATATCGATACCTTGACCTAGGCATGGCATTAAGACTATTCCTTAGTTCTTATATTTGCCTTAGTTTCTAGTTAATTTCGAATAATTCTATCTTAGCTGTCAAGTCTTATTTGCAAACCACCAAAGTTTGTTTTATGCTTTTGTTTTGAGAAAATTGTATTTTTCTTCTGACTGCCTTCTAGATATTGACTATTTTGTTGACCAAGAGTCTTTCAAAGCCTCAAATAATATTAATAACATCAAAATAGTCTAGGGAACTTCCATCGATCGATAATGTAGTTCTCAGGGCAATATAAATAATGGCACCAAAAGTTGACCACGAGATGTCGGTGAAAGAGGTATCTTTCAGACCTCTTGATTTATATATGACCCTGACTGTACGTACTAACCTATGTAATTTGGAAAAATTCATTTGATGAAGTGTTTATTTTAAAAGATGTTACAGTATTAGGTTTCAAATATTTCAAAACTTTGTGATAATTGAAATCTTCAATAAAACTTTAAATAAATTGAATACAATTGATGTAATTCAATGAATGGCAAGAGTTAGTAATATTCGAAGTTTATAAAATATTACGTATCCATTTTTTTTAAAGATAATTCCTATTTTCAAATATCACATGTTTTAAAGAAAGTTTACGAAATCTACTTTCCAAAAAGTTCTGAAAAATCAATCAAGTATTATCCCTCAGTTAAAGAAAATATAGGTATATACTCTTTCAATTTTAACATTTCATTCATGAATTTCTTTTGTTTATGTTTAAATGAGAATTATCTTAAAACAATTTAAGAAAGCTCACATTTTATCAATCAAATGATGTAAATACATGAGTATATGGAAATACCATTTGATATCTATTATATTGTTAGAACTAGATCCTTCTCTAATCACTTTATGGATATTTAGATTTAATCAAATTATACTTGACGAGCAATTCATCGAGGAAAAAGCTAGTGCGGTATTCGTTATTTTGAATTTAAATACATAGGAAAGAATTCATTTTTCTAATTTTGTGAAAGAAAAAGTTTTGAAACGAGGTAATATGGGGAGAAATTATCTGCATAATAAGTAGGAGGTATTAGCAAAGTATGAAATAAATATTATTTTCCAAACGATTTATTCATACACATTTGGTGACATTCCAAAAATCAATCAATATCTTTAAAATCATCATCACTATTATCATCAAGAATCGAAAATAATATATATATATTTACAATGATTAGAAAATGTTAAGGTAGTCATTGGTAAACTTTTTTAATGTTGGATAAAATTCTAGAGGAACAATCAAATTATTTAAATTAGACCATTGTGCAATGCGACGGATGACGGAGGCTCGGAGAATTCAGCGACAACCATAACCAAGCAAGGTCGAATCCTCTCTCGTGCGTAATAAGTGGGTCAGCCTAAAAGCGGGGAAGCATTTACGTGTGGCATTCCAGGCAACTGTGTACGAAGAACCCACATGGATTAGCCATCTGAAGAGGCGAAACAGGAAGACTTCAGGAGGTAGAGGTGAAGCAGGGACCAACCAGGCACTACCAACCATCCAACCAAGATCCGGGGGAGACGAGCAGTCCACCATCTTCCACAGAGTCCAGGAGAATTTACTGTAAGTCACAATGTTACCGAGAAATCAGTCTGGCTTGTAATAATAGGGACCACCAGGGTCTTATGCGCGGGCTTCACCCTACTAGGACAGAAGTAGGTCTGTTCGTTAGTCTAAAACACAAACATTCTCTTAAGTTCAAACTATGGCTTGTCAAAGAGGAACACCCTAACCCATAATCCCCACCCTCTACCCTCTGAACATCGGTCTCGGTCTGTGAAAAGCCATTAGGTCCAGAGTTACTATTGCTATGCCCCCACTTCAACTACTCTATTGGCTATCTAAAATCCCCAGCCAAAGGGCCTAACTGGCTATCCATGACAACCACGGGATGTTGCAACTGGTGCAGGAAGAGAGGAGAGTTCATCATCCATGTTTTGGATATGAAGAGAACGCAATACCAGTGATCATCAAGGCAAGTGTGGAAGGCCGGTTAATACGAAAAATGTCTACTGTGTTGATATTTAAAATTAATGAGTGTTTTTGTGATTAAATAAATTGGTACTTAGTTTAAAAAAATGTAAGAAGATCTCATCAGTTTAGGCCTAAGCAAAATTGTTGGCTTCCTTAATCAGGTTGGCTTGGTCGAGGTTATGTCCGTCCTGTATCGGTTTTGCTAGTAGGATTTCGGTAACGATGTGACCGTTATAAACTTGACGTGGTTTATACTTGACTCTTGTGACGAGTAAGTATGGCTCAATTTAAGTAACATGTTATGTTCTTTTCTTTGGTAAGATATAAATTTTGTTGTTTATTATAAAAATGATTAATGTTTATGTCACTTATATTGATCAATTTCATGTTAAATCATTCAGCCTCGGCAGTAAATTCAACCTAGGTTTTTGTTTAAGAAATTTTGCTTGATTGTTAATTGTACGTTTATTGTCTTGATCTGTAGATAAAATTATAAAATATTGTCATGTTCGGGGTAGTTTCTACCCTTGTTACTGGTATTTTAAGGACTGTTCCTTATGCAAAGTGATTTGGTTTCTTTTGTTGTTAATACTGATTGGGCCACTTCTGTAAGCAAGGTGGATTATGACAACATTGTTGTAATGTGTTGAGTGTCGGTTACATAACTTTAATGGGAACATGACAGTTTTTGTTTTTAATAGAAGAGAATGCAGAGGTTTCAATAACACGAGGGGTACGAGCACAACTCAACTTGGAGCCTTGGAGGGGGAATTGGGTTTGAGTTAGGCCCTTTAGACGTATAGACTAGAGCCCTTGAGGGGAAAAGTCAAGAAGAGTCTAGAAGAAGCTTCTTTGGGTCCGAGGTGTGATCTGATTGGGGAGTTACCTTTTGACCAGCAATCAAACAAGTTGTCATCAAGAGAGAGTCCAATGTGTTTCTGACAAAGAACAATAAAAACATCGTTTATCAAAATATGAAGTTGGACTTAAAAAACTGAAGGAGGAACAACAAGAGAGCGAGTCAGGAGTGTCAAGCGTCAGGGTGAGACCGAGAGGCCGCAGCCGACCCAAGAGGCAAAGAGAGAAGACCAAGGACAAGTTATCAAGGGGTCCCGGATCGAGAAGTCGTCACCGACGTACCAGAGTCCAAACTGAATAGAGTAAACCATGAATTCATTACAGTAAAGTCAGTAAGAGTCAGGGGATACGAACTCACGTTCAGTCTGGTAAAATGCATGCGCTTAGCTGAAAGGCAAGATTAGGTAGTCAATTGCTAAATACAAGTGCTCCTTCTTTCTGTTGAAATGATGCTCTTGTTTGTGTTAATCCTTGTGATTTATTCCCCAGAATCCACCCCACATTGATGCCTATCTATCGGTCTCGGTCAAAGTTGAGTTGGTTAGTCTTTGTAACAAACAACAGCAACGTTCCCCAAAACAATAGTTACTTTGGTAAATAACATCTATACCAAGGGCTAATCAACCTCTCAACTAGACAATATTATTGCTGATTGTAGAGAAATGCTCGCGAGCCGAGTCACGGCTGTAATGTTATGTAATGCGTTAGCTATTGTTATGAACAGGCTAGCTGTCAAGTGAAAACACGTGGGCTTGCTATAGTATGCACATGGCTGAACTTTTTTTGATTATGTTTCAGTATGGCGGCCTCACTCACTCGAATGTCTAATGATGCTGGGTTATGCTATATTATTCGGTAACATGGCATTGTATAGTGATTGTATTATGTGATGTTATGTTATTATGTAATGTATTTGGAAATTGGAATTTGACGTAGTCTATTCTGTCTATTGATTATGAAAAATAGCAAGTTATGTTGATTGCTCAAAGTAACAGGTGTAGAAAGCTCATATCCCTGTATTGTTTCACTGTTATGGAATGTCATCAGTCTGCAGTTTTCGTGTTAAATGTGGCTGGCTGAGAGGTCATACATTAGGTGAGGTAGTTGGGCAAGAAGTGACTTGACTAGAGACGAGGACATGTGACCGTCAAGTGTGGGTTCAGTGCTTAGGCAGGACCAGGCAATTAGCAATTAGGATAGGGAAGTAAAGTTTCCTCCCCATAAGTTAAGTAAGTAAGTTGTAACTCCAGGAAAATTAAGTTGTAATTCTCTTATCTTGTCTGAGAATAAAACCCCACCAGACTCGAACTTGAAACGACTCCTTGTCTAGAACCCCACTCACTGGAAAACTTTCCCATCTATTCCCATAAACCCCCACCCCCCTGGTAGCCAGACTACAAGAAACCTCACCACACCCCATCTGAACAACCACAGTCCAGGTCGCAGCCAAATACCACGTCCTCCAGAGAAACCGTTCCGCCTTGAGTCTCACCAGCCATCTATGAGCTTCGAGTGGGGAAAACAGCTAAGGGGGAGAACAGCTTGGGTTACCCCTTGACAACGTGGACACCTCTGTATTTGGCACACATCAGTATAGCAGTTTAAGGACGCTCGTCGCTCAGTGTTACTCTACGAGTAGGGGACATGAATTGTGAGGTCCTTTTGGATACGGGTGCTTTGATTACCATCGCCAAGAAAGCTCTGAATGAAAATTTGGAAGTGAGGCTGTAACGCGCCACTTTGCTGACGCGTTACAACCGGTTTCCCCGCCGTTGTGTCCCCGGTCAGTAACACAGGATTTTGGTGAAAAACGTCATCATTGCTGTGATTGGTAGCTGATGACATCACTCTCCACGGACGAGTTGAAAGTGGGCGCTTGGGACTAGAAAGATTCATTGTGTCAAGGTACGCCGCGTGGTGTTGATGTGTCTCATGGACCGAACAAGTGCCTATTGGGTCGAAGACGACATGAAAAGAGGACCATCGTAAATGGGTGGAGGAAAACTACCCTGCAGACTACCTTGAAGACTATTACTGTCACTGCTGTCCAGGAGCTGTGAGCCAACGCTTCAAGGATCGGAGGATATTCCCGCAGGTTCCGAAATCAGTGGATATTGGGTATGTACACGTACAGACGTCCGTCTTTTCTTAATTGACCTGGTCTCGCGCAGTGAAATTCCGCCTTGCATACGATTACAGAATGCAGATATTTGCATATTGCCCCGTGTAGCTTAACGTTGTAACTGCAGAGACCTTAACATTGTCTGGGAACGTTTAGAACCGTTTTTAGTGTGCAGGTAACATAGTAGACCCTAGTGGTCGAATTCATTTTGTGACAGAAACACGTTTTGGACGTGGTTAGTTTTACTTCATAATTAGTGTAGCGGTTACACTAATATTTTCGAGTATTAAGCAAGGTGTCAACAAAACACTAGACTGCATCAGTCAGGATCGCGCGTTGACCTCCCTTGGGAAACTTGCTGTGTATTTCATAGCGGCGGAAACTCGCCTCACGGCGAGGTGTGGTCACGAGCAGATTACCTTATCTATGTTGTGTACATTCAGTTGGTCATTGAACCACACACAACTTCCAGCTGTATTTATAATTCAGTGCCCCACAGTAAATTGTAGAGATTCGATTTTGTTTTGTCGAGACCCTGCACTAACAAGGGGAATAATTTTCTTTTGGTTATCACCATTAATTTAATCAGTTATTTAAATGAACATGTAATAATGTACACCGGAAATTATTTAACCACTTCTGTGAAACTTTTCGGCATGTTATAAGGGAACTTTCAAGGCGACAAATGAATCGCAAATGTGGAAGACAGGCGAATTTTCAAGTATGTAAGCTATAGGTGATAATAACAAACATTTATTTCCTGTATTAAATCTTGTCATTGATAACTGGTTTATTTTCCTCACCCTTCCAGGTGACAGTTGACTTATTAATATACAGAAGTTGCTGTTTAACGTATTTTTTTTTAGGAATGTCACCAGAGGTAAGGTATTATTTAATATACGATTTGCATATGATAACCAAAGGAATTTGTAAAAAGTATTTGAGTGATTTGTAATTAATAAATTCAAAGTACTTGTAAAGGGTAACCCAGCCATAAATATTATTTGTGTAATTTGTAATTGATAACTTCATGGTACTTATAAAATGGTTATCGAGGTATCAATGAAGACAAGTGAGATATGCGTACCCACTTAAGGGCAAATGTGAATTTGTTGCAGTAGAATCCACATTGTTAATTTTCTACTTTCCATTTTAACAGTGTTTACATTATGCCAACAAATTTAGTATTGTTTATTTATCAGTGTGTTCCATTTATCTTACCTATAACCCCTCAGCCTGCACGATAAAAGAAACCAAAATCTGGTGAATTTCCTGTTTTTCCCAAGGGTGAGCTCCAAAACTGATGACAGCCGAACCAGATTAATTTATCAATTAACGAGAAAGTTAATTTGCAAACATTTTGACCAGTTTATAATTTCAAACCCTTCTTTGACCCACGCAACTTACAATGACCACCGAACTAGACGGAGGATCCCCGTTGTCGGAGAAACCCTTAGCTGTTTTCCAGAGAATATAGGGGAACCGTTAAACTGGCGCCCATCGTGGCGGCGCGAGGAAGTGGGTCTTAGACGTTACGTTAGTTCATATTGAGATAGTATTGACTTCAGATACCACAATGAACGTAGATACACTTGCTAAGGAGGAGCTCGAATACAAGACTGCTCGTAGAGGCTATGCAGGAGATAAAACGGTTTCCGAGATGAGGAGAATTTTGAGGCACTTTTGAGGCATTGGAGCGAGAGTTGCCTGGTGAAAATACTTCAGACGCCCAGTGTTCTTGGAACCGTTCATACTGACAACCGATGCGAGCAGAGTAGCAATTGGTGCAGTGCTTTAGCAGAAGATTAATGGAGACGAACGGTCATTCGCTTACGCCTCATGCTAGCTTAATAGCGCTGAGCGTAATAACAGTACCACCGATCGCGAATTACTCGCGGATGTATGGTCTTGTGTATACTTCCGATGATATATATTTGGCATGCCGTTTGTCAAATACTCCAATCACAACTTTCACACTACATTTAAATAGATGCTTAAGTCAAAAGAGCCAAAATCATTCCGATTGACTCGATTGATTCCATATGAGGTAGTATTAAAACCAATGAAAAGTAACACAAACACTGACGCGCTGTTGCGATAAGTTAATACCGTATACACGAATTGCAAACGCGACGACCTAGCAGACATCAATATAGGGACCTCATTTTTAAGCATTGAGCAATGCAGCAATGCAAACTGTGAACGCCGTCCACACCATAGGCAAGCGCGAAAATCTGATAATTATAAGTGGAGTTCTTATCCTGGTGAAACAGAAAGCCGACAAAGATTGCAAAAATGTCGTCAAGAAGATAAATCTACCAGAATTCGTGGAACAGACCAAACTCAATTAGAAAGACCTGCTATATAATGTTAATGGCAATCTTTGGCAACTTGTTGTACTGGTAGCCCTCATTCAACGTATGATCTCAAACCATCATGACAGTGTTTAGTATGACCACGACGTACCATGGACATATTATGTATGTTTACATGGTGGACGCGCCTGGTTTGTTCTTTTATTTTATGAACAAAACTGTGTTTTGGGAAATGTTGGGAAATTTTGAATTTCAAACTTGTGTGTGGAATTTATGTTAATCATAATTTCAAATTTACACGTGAATGATTAGACGTTAGTTTGCATGGTTTGCATAGTAAGAGTGAGATGAATTTTGTTTTAGCGTGCAGCTAAAATTTTGTAAATTTTTTATTTTTTTACAATTTGTTTCTTGTAAAATTTAGGTTTTGTTACAGAGAAGAACGGAATGTTCATATTTATGTATGTTTTTGATTTTTTTTTTAAATTTCTGTTAAATTTTTGTTTTGTTACATATGTAATATAGTGATGAATTTTGATCATTAATCATCGATTATTGATTATCAATCAATAGTATTTAGGCATAACTTATCAACAGTGCCAGCTATAGTTAGGCATAGGAAAAACAGTGGCATGGATTGGGCTGTCCAATTCATGATTATCAATCATTGGATGGATAAAAAATAATGGTTACAACCAATATTGATTTACCATACCAGTGATTAGAAAGCCTACTGCGCTAGCTTTCCCACACTATCATTGTTTACGTCATAGGCCACAAAGCACCTGGCCGGCCACTATCTCTTAGTACGTGACTTGTAACAGATAATCTGCAGCTGACTCGGCAGTACTGTCAACATCATTAGTATTCCAACCTTGTTGCAACAGATGGGAAATGTGTGCTGCATTCAAGTCTGTTATGATGCAAAACTGTACCTCCTATGTTTTAACGTTGTGGGACCCAGCCTCTGGCTGGGGAAGGAGGGGGGATCTCCCCTCTTCCCCCACCACTCTGATCAGCCATATTGGCTGTCTCTTTTAATCAATCTTCGGTAGAGATAGGAGGTGTTTTCAGAAAGCTAGGATAATGCAATTAGGCCTGTTTATACTGTGTAAGTCAATGTAATTCTTTATTTAAGTTTAAATAGTTATTACACAGTGTTACATGTATACTAGATAGGGAACACCTAGAAATCCTCCCATTCCTAAATTAACAAGGACCTAATAGTCTCCACTCCAGTGTCAAGTACAGTTTAATAAAATCTAGACCCCCGCTCAGCACAACACATACAAGAACGGTATGTTGTTAGCTTATGTATGTTGCGTATATTTGAGTGCGTGTAAGGGCGTGGGGTCAGAGGTGTTTTGTTATATTTTATATTTTGTTCACGATTATATTATACACACTCTTCTACGAGTTCGCAATGTATTTGTTGACGAAGCAGTTTTGCGTACGCGGCGAGCTGTAGGTGACCGCTCGGCAACTGATTATGTCATGCTTGCACAGAAATATGGACGGCTACAAACTCAAAGCGTTTTATGCTACCTGGGAATAAACGTTTATTATTTGTGTACATAGTGTGTGGTTCGAGGCCGGGATATGTTGCTGCAATAGGTGTGACTGTAATTAATGTGGTATGTCTTTATTTCAGTAAAATTCTAATTGTGTTTTATGTGTAATATTTTTCGAAATTGTTTTGTTACATTAAGTGTTATATCATATTTTGTTTTGCTGATGTGTGTATTGTGTGTTGAGTAATGACTTGCTTGCGTCAGCAGTGCAGCTTTAGGTTATTTTTAATTGAAAAGAACCAAGATTTAAATTACAAATTGGTTTTATTGTATTATTTCGGGTTATTCAATGTTGATGATTTTTAAGTTTAGTGACTGGTGATCCAAGTAATAGGGAGTTGCGTACGTTGTTATGAGAGTTAAGGGTTGTGAATTCCGGTAATCGTAGTTCTTCTATTCTGCGGCTGGTCGAGTGGGCACAGGGTAAAGCTCTCTAACAGTCCAGCAGGTTGCTGGAGGAGCCCACTGCGGCGCCGCTAACTGGGGATTTGTCGTAGGAGGAGAAGAAGATCGTAATTATGGAAGGGGGTAATTTTTCCGGTCGGTACTCGCCGAAAATTTTCAGGGCGGAGGGCGATGATGCGTATGTTTGGATAGAATCTTTTAACGATTGACACATGCGAATTTATGGGATGATAAGAATGATATGATAGGAAGGTGATAATGATAAGAAGGAATGATAAGATATGTTGTCACTGAGTTTGGAGGGTGTATAAAACAATTGGTTTGCAGGTGTGGTGGCCAGATCGCAGGAAGAAACAACGGACACAGATCCTGCTATTCTAATGTGGGACGATGTGAAAGCTCTTTTTCTTAAGACACCATGATGCACTAATTCTTCCCTCTGCTGGTTTCTTTTTTCGCATTTATCCAAGATAAGAAGCCTCTAGTCGATAGAACAATGAAGATAAGGGAAGTCGGCAAATCGGATCCGTAACTTTTGGATAAGGATTAGCTCTGAGGATCAGGGTGCATCGGGGCTTGGTCGCAGAAGTCGGTATGCATCGTAGCGCCGGGCTTAAAACATTTGGAAAACATAATGGAGATAAGACTCATTGGCAGAATCAGTTGAGCCAGAGGAATCAGAGAGAGGGGAAGTCCACGTCTGATTATGTTTATGACAAATTTTGACTGTGCGATGAGATCGATATTAAGATGTCTAATGCAGAGCGTGTGGTCTGGTGTATGAGGGGACTACGTCCACGTTTAAGGAGTTGCTAGCTTCAGGATCTTACGAAACTATCGATAAGATGATAAAGAATGTGGCGGCTGTGGAGGAGGCGGAAGTGGATGCCAAGGTGATGGCTGCAGTGACTTAAATTGTGGCTCTTGTGTTGGGCTCAAAAACTGTCTGTGTACAACAGGGACCTGCTTAAAATGATAATGGAATTGACACAGGAGGTAAGGGCGATGAAGGGGTCACCGAGTGATCGCAGACAGGGTGCGAATGGCGCTTCGGGGCCTTCTCATGAAAGGAATGTGACTCCTGCACAACAAAATTTGACTTCTATGCAACGTATGAACTAGCATGCGAGTGGTGGATGGGTGATTTGCTTCCATTGTAACAGGCCTGGGCACGTAGTACGTAACTGTTTCCAAGCAAATGATGCAAGGGGAAATGGTGGGCCTCAGAGTGGATATATGATAGGTATATATATGATAGGATAGGTAGAGTAATGGACTCTCTTATGGGTAGGTGTTTTGTATGTCTACAGAGGGGACATCAAAACCTAAGTGCGAGATCCGTTGCGCGGAATTGAGGCATCGTCGGCAATATTTGTGTTGAGTTGCCAATATTTTTTCCAGTATTCTACTGAATGAGACTGATGAGGGTGAGTTATGTCCTTCCGTAGAGTCTGCGCCTGTGGACAGTCTGTGTGTGGAACACGGGTCTGTGGTTGTAAGTGTTGATGAAACGGTGTCAGCACAGTTCAATTGCATCTCTAATGGAAGCTCGACAGATCAAATTGTTGATGTAATTGTTGTGCATACTTGTAGGTTTTTAAGGATTCCAGTGGCACTAGAAAGGGCAGTATTTTCATCCCTTGTGGACAGTGGGGCAGGCGTGTCTTGTGTGAATCAGCTACAGATAAGCTGTGTGTCAGGCTTACTGCTACGAACAGCAGACAATTCAGTTTTAAAAGTACTGGGGAAAGTTAGTAGGGTGGAGCTGATAATTGAGGGTATTGTTTTTTATGGATTTAATAGTTGTTTAGGGTTTGTCTGTTAATTGCTGTGTCGGGAACGATTTTTGTTTGCGATTCGTGGTGGTTATTGATTATAGAATTTGTGTTGTGAGCTTGTTTAAAGATGATGTTGAAGTGGTTGTGCCTTTTTCAGGGGGAGAGACCCGGTGTGTTGTCGACTCACGCAATGCTCCAGTGGGGGTGGTAGATAATGAGGACGAGTCACCGAATTTCCTTTGTGATTTTGACGTTATAGATAATGAACCTGTTCATGTGGTTTCAATTAAGGAAGTGATGATTGAAAGGGGTGAATCTAGTGAGATTGAATTTGCTGTGCAAGGGGGTTTTTTGAAGGACGGTGGATTCTTTGAGTCTCGGGAAATTTGGAAGTCACACAAGGGGTTGGTGATGCCAAGTGTTTTACTTTCGTCTATGGACGGGGATTTTATCCCCGTTGTTAATGTTACATCTCTTCCTGTACATATTTATGTAGGATCTAAGTTAGGTACGATAGGGGAAGTCGGCACGATTTATGATGACTCAAGGCTTGAGTCACTGCGAGAAGAAGTTGCGTCGAGTAGCCACGATCAAGTGAGTGACTAGTGGGCAAGACTGCTGAGCCAGCAGTTGTCTGGTGCAGAGCAGAGTGCAGACATTTTTTTTCTATAGAATACGCTGATACAGACGTATCTGTGACATGTGAGGAGGTGTCTGACAAGATGGCGCGTGCTACAGCACGTGTTGTTGATATTGTGGGGTTAGATGAAAATTCTCTGGAGGCCATCTTGGCACATAAAGTTGAATCGGCAGACAGTGCGTCTACATAGCTAGATGAGGCAGTAATTGTAAGTAGTAACAGGAATTCTGTAGGTCGAGTGCGCGGTGTTTTAGCTAACATTAGCTATTTGGATGTCAACAAAGAGTTGTCTGTGGAAGAACGTGGCTCTTTAATAGATTTATTGACGGAGTATCACGACGTGTTTGCGTGGACTTCAGACCTTATTGGTATGGCAAACGAATGGGAATGTGACATTGAACTTACAGATCCGACTCCAGTTAAGATGCTTCCTTACAGGGTGAATGGAGGAGAGAAGGACGCTATCAAGGAGCACCTGGATGATATGCTTCCGACTGGTGTGATAAAGCCATCCACTTCGGAGTTCAGTTTGCCAGTATGTCTTGTAAAAAAGACTTTAGTAGACTTGTGGTAGACTTTAGACGTGTAAATTTACAGATAAAAGGGGTTAGTTACCCGTCAGCAAATGCGGAGGAATTGTTATCTTGTCTGAATGGCAGAAGACTGTATTCTAGTCTTGATTGTCAGTCAGGGTTTTGGCACTTGCCTTTGTCGCCATGTGCTCAGGAGGTTTGTAGCTTCTGCACTGTCTGGGGGGCGTTTCAAACACCAGACTCCCTTTTGGGGTGTCGGTAGCTCCGGCACTGTTCTAAAGGGCGATGGACAAAGTTCTAGGGGGGTTGTTGTGGACGCATTGTTTGGTTTACCTTGATGATATCCAGATTCCGGGGAAATCGTTGTTTGGACCATCTGGAAAAGCTAAGGGCTGTTTAAGAGCGGTTCAGACGTTCAGGTATGACCTTAAATCCAGAGAAATGTAGGTTTGGTTATGAAGAGGTCAAGATTTTAGGTCATCTAGTAAAGGCAGTGGGTATTCATCCTAATCCTGACACAGTAAAGGCAGTGTTTGATTTCCCTGTGCCTAAAAATTGCGTCAGGTCAGTGGTCGAGCGGCCAGGCGGCCCGGAGACGCTTATTTCGATGAGGTACCCCTACCGGCGGTAGAACAAGATGATATTATACTTTTTAGAAAGATTACTTCAAAATACATACGATAAGCCGTATCCGAGAAAAATCCATCTTGTTCTACATGCCGTTTTGGCGCTTTGAGTGCGCCGCGACGCTTCCGCACGGCGCTTCACTCTTTTGATCATTATTTCCAACCAAACAAGATACATTAATAAACTTAGTACTTTTGTTTAGAAGAAGAATATCCCTTTCCAGTGAATACCCACATTAAACCATTACAAATATTTAAGGGTATTTAAATTGGCCTACAACGCAAAAATGTGACTTTTTATCAATTTTACTTGGATATTCAATGCCAATTTACGAGAACATTTGAAAACATATTGTTGGTTTATCAGTCTTAAAAACATGCTGTCACATGTGTTATAATACTACAATGCACAGATAGTTATACGAAGTCGGTGAGATTGTGCATGACATGCGTTTGTTCGGCCGCGCGTCTTATTTAGTTCCGCTGTCACGCCAAGCACATTGTGAGTTGTAAGCGCCAAACCGCTCATACGTTACTATTCGGCCATGTAGGTATCAACGAAAGTCTTTGTGTTTTAGCAGTGAAAGTTATTTAAATGCTTTTTATGTATTTTTACTCAATTGAACTTTTGGGTTTCATTTTTTGTCAATCGACGCAAAGCAGGAAAAAAGCTGCATTGCAGTCTTTCATCACAAATAAAATTTTTTTTTTAAACAGTGCTGCTTCATGATGTAATTTTTAAAACTGAATAGTGGGGCCCAACACTAAAAATAAATTTGGAATTTAAAGCCCATCTCGGGAAAAAATGCCCTTTTACAGTACACAAGTTTATTTTTGTTTTTTCCGTGCTTTGAGATTTTTTGCTTTTTTTTTAAACACGATAATATTATTTATAGCTATGACTGGAAAACAGTTTGTCATGATTCAATCCCATATTATTGTTAAAAATATAAAATTTAATTTGCATGGAGTTTTGATATCATTTTTTTAAATCAATCCCAAAAGGGGGTAAACTGTGTTTAAAGATTTTTGTTATACAAAAGTACTATGGTGACGAACCAAAAACAAAGTATTTAAACTCAAAAAGTAATCGTCGCGCTGTCTATTCTGTGGGCTTTTTGTTCGACCTGGGTCTTTTATCGACCTGTACCAAAAATCGTTTTATACTCGATCTGTTACCCTTTAAGATAAATAATCTAAAAAACTGAATGTGAATTCCATCTTCTTGCCGTTGGGCTGTTGATCAATTACTTGTGCTATTAAAAAAAAAATACACCCAGATTATAAAGAGGTCCGGAAGGCGAGGTCGATTGCGTCGGGACCTACGGGGGTGGCTGGTCCCCCTTTGATTTACTGTCCCCCATGAAAACTTTTTAAAAATGAGGGGTAGACTCTAAAAAAATTTTTATTTTATTATTATAATTTTTTAAGTAAGAACTGTTGGGTAACCCGATTTTTTTCTACAATAGTATGAGTGTCAGTGAAATTTTATAAAAGGTGTCAAAGCTCGAAGGGCGACAAGAAAACAATTAGACGAAGAACAAAAACGTAAAATAAAACCCTTCCAAGAGAATGGTCTTGCCCCAAATCTGCTGCTATTTTTTAGTGTGGGCTTAATAAAGAGAAAAAAGAGATTCAGATTTCTTTACATTTGGCAGTATACCAAATTGTGCAAACGAACGAAAATGATTCTTGATTCTTTCGATGGACTGGTGTTTGGCCTTTTTAAATCCAGAATCCTCCATCTCTAGCATTGTGCATAACCTAATAGCACAATCCAAAATATGTAAGTAAAACCTCTTGCTTTAGGAGTGTTCGTGATCATCATTTTGGGAGCAAAACTTTTTTTGCACTTTTTGTATTCCCCTGGATGTACGTATTGTTTTACAAAATTTTCCCGGGTTTTGAGAGTATGTTGCCAAACTGCCAGTTAGTACTTGAAATGACTTGTGCGTCCCCTCAGGATTTAATCTACAATTAAAAAAACCATTGACTGAAAAAACCCAACTCATGACACAGTCGTCGGCTATTTTAAAAGAACTGTGGTGTTTAAAAATTCCAAATTGGCAGAACAAAAATTCTGACATCAGAAAAAATCAAAAATCAAAAAATACATTATACTTCAAAATGATAAACCCCACGCCGAACCACGAGAATTACAGACAAAAATTGAGAAGAGACCTACTTTTTCACAAATCAAGTGCCTAGTTTAAAAAATGATCGCTTTTCACCGATTTATAAAATGTATTTCAAATTCCATCATAGGGGGGCTTTTAACACTTTTAACATCATCATCATCATCTGACGTTTTCTTCTATACACTGCACTTTCAACCCGTAACGTTGTGGAAGATCGACCAAACTCATATTATGGCCATGCAGATCTTGCCATAAACAGCAATGAACTGAAAATTTTAGGAGAAACCGGAGTAAACCATGGTGCTCTCTCCCGTTAAAGAAGAATGCGTTTGGTGGCATGATTTGCCCTAGGGGTTTTTGGCCAGTATAAAATCAATGTTTTGGGGATGGAGGACTTACCAACAATAACATTTGGGAATAATCTGATGTGACTGCCAATCTCTTTACGGTTAACAACTAATCTGGGTACGAGTTATTAAAAAAGTAATGGAAGTTTATGCATTTGTTTATGAAAACAGCTCAAACCCGGGCAATCCAAAGAATGCCTTGGTTTATATTACCACCAAATAACAAAACAAATTGCAATAAAAATCAATCTATGGATGGGCATGTTTGGTGCATTTTCAAATAACTTGAAAATGATTTTTAAAGATGTTACTGTATTTTCATTTTTTGAAAGGGAAGTGAATTTTCTCAAAATTTAAATTTTGCTCTAACTAAAAAAACGGATAAATAAATATGAAAGCCCTATTGAACCCCTATGATGATAATGCATTTCAACTGCTGCTAAGAGGGCAAATTTCAAAGTTTGGTATGGTTTAGAATGGGGTTAAGCCCTGTTGCAAACCGTTTTTGCAGTCATTCGATACGGTTTGGGGAACAACAAAGTCTTAAATATTGTATTTACGTCAACAAATCACACATCTTATAGTAGTGACAAGCAGGGGGAAACAGAAAGTGCCAAAGCAAAAGAGCTTTGTATCACTGCTTGTGGGTTAGTTAGTTAGTTATTTGGGGTTTTAGGGGACAAAAAACGCTTGGGGACAGTGGGTGTGATGGGAAAATTTGGGGAAAGTAAAAAAAAACTGAATGTTACAAAGCATGAAATTTAAACTGTAAAAATTGAAAAAAAGCAAACTATAAAGTAAGTTGTATATTTATTTTAAAAAATAGCTGGAACACAATTATTTACAGAAAACCAAGGTAAACACGAGAGACGAGATTCAAAATCTATATTAACCCTTTAAATCTATCCATAACTAAAAATGGTTAAAATATTCTTTAAAATAAACCTATGGTAAAAAATAATTAGCACAGAGAGTTTGCAACTCAAGAAGGTGAGCAAAAACTAATTATTTAAAAACAACAATAAGGTGAAGCCTATACGTATTTTTAAAAAAATACCTTTTTATTTTAATTTTAATTTCTTATTTTATGGGGAAAATAAAAAAATGTTTTTTGGTATCTTATATTACTTCCAGTAAAAGCCCACAAGAAGTCATACACACTTTTTAACATGCCTAACGTGACACCCTTAATTTTAAATTTTACGTGACGTGTTTTTCAATTTTTTTAGAAAAGTTTAAAATTTTTAAATTTAATTGATTTAAAAAATTGTATTGCCAATTTTCTTTATAGTGTTTGTTCGGCGCCCCGGGAAATCCAGGAACACTGCCCCCGGGGGCAGCGGAAAGTAAATAAGCCGCGGCCGAACAAACGCATGTCATGCACAATCTCAGTGACTTTGTGTAGCTATCTGTGCATTGTAGTATTATAACACATGTGACAGCATGTTTTTAAGACTGATAAACCAACAATATGTTTACAACTCTTCTCGTTAAGTGACATTGAACATCCAAGTAAAATTGATAAAAAGCCACATTTTTGCGTTTTAGGCCAATTAAAATACCCTACAATATTTTTAATGGGTTAATGTGGGTATTCACTGAAAAGTGCTATTCTTCTTCTAAACAATGGTACTAAGTTGTTTAATGTACCTTAGTTGGTTTGGAAAAAATGATCAAAAGAGTGAAGCGCCGTGCGGAAGCGTCGCGACGCACTCAAAGTGCCAAAACGGCATGTAGAACAAGATGGATTTTTCTCGGATACGGCTAATCGTATGTATTTTGAAGTAATCTTTCTAAAAAGTATAATATCATCTTGTTCTACCGCCGGTAGGGGTCCAACTTTCATAACTTGCCGATTGCCGCTGCACCACAGGGCTTTCGTTGTTCTTACAAGTTTTTTCCGTAAATTCATTCAGGGGTACTAGAAACTTGCGTGTCCGCTGACGTCACTGACTAAGACTGAGGTGAAATTTGTGTGGGGTGAGGAGCAGGAGTTGGCTTTTTGCACCTTACAGAAAAAGTTGGTTTCAGCACCTGTGTTGTGACATTATGATGGAGACTTGCCTACACAGCTGCAAACGGACACGAATAGGGAGAACCTTGGAGCTGTTATACTCCAACGGTTTGGCAGTTGTTTTTGTTGGGTCGTACAATGCTAGTATTGGTATACTGGTTAACGAAGTCATGATCTTCTTGAAGGCTTCTTCTTGATGTGGACCCCATATCCAATGAGTTTTTGTTGAGAGCTGACTGTTTATAGGCTCGAGAATCTCTGCTTTCCAAGGATTTCCCAAGAAAGTTTACCATTCCCAGAAAACGTTGGACTTCTCTGACGTTCGATGATGCTACCATGTTCACAATCGCAGATATTTTCTTCTCGTCCGACGCAATACCCTCGGCACTGACCTTGTGACCTAAGAAGATGATCTTGTCAACGGAAGACGCAGTTTTCTTCTCGTTGAGCGTCATTCCGATCTTTTCTAATCTCTCTAGTACAGCTCGAAGACGGCGATCGTGTTCGATGGGTGCGATAATGGTACAATAATGTCCACCCAACGCAGGTAATGATACAGTCCATTACGGAGTAACCTAATATTCAAGTATTCAATAACTTGTGTACTCACGATACCATACTACTTGAAACTATCTACTGGAGGATGATTCTACTTTACTTATAAATCTAACTTCATAGGAGGACAGATTCTCCTCCCGCTCTTCATTTGATACGGACCACCATTGCAGGGCTCAGGACCACCAACAGCAGTGTTGTTTGAGAGCTTCTGTAGGAGGGGCTGACTACTGCAACCGGCTCTGGGGGTGCTATCTCTACGTGCCAGTCATTCGTCTGGGTATTACTCGGCTCGAAGCTTTCATCTCCTTCTTCCCCATCACTGTGGAAGTATGACGCTGGTACTAGGTGCCATCTATTCCGCCTCAGGATTCCGCGAGCTGACGATACATGATCTCGGTTCTTTCGCTTTGCGTACAATTTTGTCATGGATTCTCATATCAATGATCTTAACTGGGTCTCCTGGGTGTAATGGTGATAGGTCTCTACAACAATGTCTATGGTTGAAGTTTCCTTTTTGTTTTTTCTTTATCTTTTATTTTTCTTGAAAAGACGATTTGTCTGGAACTTTGTCGAGTTGTTTTGGAGATAAAGGTAGTGTAGAACGTAGTTTTCTATTCATGAGAAGCTCGGCTTGGCTTCATCCGTTAGCTAAAGGTGTTGTTCTATAGGCCAAAAGAGCTAGGAATGGATCTTCCTATTTTTTCAGTCGCAGTTTCCCTATTTTCACCACCGCCTCAGCAAATCCGTTGCTTTGGCTGTACTAACGTGAAGTTCATTACGTTTAACTTAAAAACATAATTCAAATGTGTCCACATGTTGAGCATTTACAACTACACGTATTTTGCTCGGACTACGAAGCTAAGAAGCAAAAATTACTCAGTATTGTTGCGAGAACTTCTTTAGAACTTCAAACTCTTAAACTTTTTGAGAAAACATGGAGTGAGGAAATGACACAGATTGTCAGCCATGCTACCTTAAAGAATTTAAAAATGCTTTTTTTCTCCTTTTTCAGACTTTTGATTATGTCTGACGCTGCGTCCGTTTGGATAAATCGACTGATCTACCTGAAAGAGGTAAGAAATGCAAGAGCACGTTCGACACAACTATGTGAGCTTTGCCTTGAAATTTTCTGACCACTTTGATGGTAGTATAATCCACATAACTCGCCTCAGATGACATTGTGCAATGAATAACTTATCAGTTTGAATTTTTTCTTTGGTATAAATGTAGCCAAAAAAATAATTAGAAACAATTCCATAAAATAATTCATAAGAAAGCTATTCATATGTCAAATTTATTTGAGGCATACGTAACCAATTAGACCACATACTATAACATGTGAAAGTATCAGACAAATCGAGCCAGTAGTTTTCGAGATAAAAGTTCCTAAAGTTCATCAAATCAATATGTAAAATCCTTTGCCCTCAGGTTGCCCTAGGGAAAAACTTATTTTCAATTTTAAAATTTTTGCCTACCCTTAATAACGGGGGTACTATTTTATCTTTGGGAAAATGACTTTTTCACTTCCTACCACGCCTATTTTAAACGCCATGGTCTATGTGACAGCAAGCTCGGGTTATTTGGAGAACTTAAGAGTAGTGGAATATTTAAGGAGCTGTGTAGAAGCTGTTCAGCAATAGTTTCACATTCAAGAAAAAGCCAAAATGGGCCTTTTTAAACAAAAAGAGGGGCATTTTTTTTTTAAAGGGTTTGGGGCGAGATAACAGTGGGAAGGGAGGGGAATTGGGCGGGACTTAGAAAGGCTTTCTTTTATAAAGAAAGGGTGAAAACAGGGTAAGTGGGAAGGTGCCCGGCCCCTTAGGGGAAAATTGGGGTTTTGGGTTTTTTAAAACTCTCTGAGAGGGAAAGAAACAAGATGCTCCCAAACTGACATCATATTTTGGGATTTAAATCAGTGCTTTTAGTGTGTAATCTTTACCTCGGAGGGAAAAAACGATTAGAATAGAAGCATGTAAGTGGTTGAGTTAAATTCCCGTAGTTAAATGTGTGAGGCGTTGGTTTGGCCAGAAAGAAGTAAGGTTACTTCTGATTTCGTAACTTCGCTGGAAACTCGGGTTGGTCCAAAATTCGTACTTCGATATAATGCTGGGCCTTTTTTTCCTTTTATCTTTTTGACTGGTAAAGCTTTTTTGGGCAGTTCGGGGTTTGGAAAGTAAAAATAAATTTTAAAAAAATTTTTTTTTTTGGTCCGGTACATAAGTGTCACAAGTCAAAAGAATTTTAAAAGAAAAAGAACCGTGGATTGTTGGGGGGTTGGAAGATTTTTCAGGGGGGTGTTGTATTTGGTTCGGGGGGGCAAAACGGGTTTTTAAACCAGTACATTAGACTGTTTGGATCAAATTTCAGAGGCGTGGGGCGGTGATGGGGGGGCGATAAGATTAGGGCGGGGGTTTGGGGGCCCTTTTTTTGGGCCCAATTTGTTTTTTTTCGAAGTTTTTGGTGTGTCTCCTTTAGGGGCGGAAAGGGATTTTCCCGGGACTGGTTTATTGTTTTAAGGCTTTTGTACGTTATTTAGAATTTACTAATCTTACCCGGGCGATGGCGTTCCCCCGGGAAGACGACGACTTCCCTTTGGGGAAGGGGGGTTTTGGGCGAAATTTTGGCCCCCCGGGAAATCTACATCTTCAGCATAGGCGATCAGGGGGTGGAAATTTTGTCCCAAATTTCCCCCGGGCAAAGCCGAGGGTAAGGGGTATCTTTGGGTTTTTGGGAGGGAAATAGAAAAAATTTTGAAAAAAAATGAGTAAAAAATAAGGATAAGTGGAGGCCCTTGTCTGGGCCGCCATGGGTTTCTTTTTTTTTGTAAAAGCAAGGGGATGTTTTTTTCCTCTTTGCGGCTGTCGGGCCCCAGGGATTTTAAATGGGGGCATACATTTGGCTGAATAAAGGTTATACTTGTCTATGTAGTTTTGGGGCCCGCAAAAAAGTTCTCCTTAGATTTTTTTGATATTTTCTTCAAATGTTTAAATGATTATAATCACGCTGGCTTTTTTTTGGTAATTGGGGGTCTTGGGGTTCTAGGCAAGCGGCTTGCCCCCTCACCAAAGAGAACGCGGGCTGGAAAATCGGACCCATCGTGGGCATTGTATCTCCCCTGGGACACTCTTAAACCCATGGGACTGAAAACTGGGCCCCTTCCCCTTTCACGCTGGCTTGGGGTTGTTTAGATTGTTTTCTTGTGTTGTCGGAAAAGCGGGGACTTGTCCTCCAACAAAAACGCGGGCCCGGGATATCATCGTGGGCACTTGTATCGCCCGGGGACAGCTCTTTCCCAAATGGGACGGCAAATGGGCCCCCCTCACTCACGCGGGGCTTGTGTTGCTAGTTTGTGTCTTGGGGTTTTCCCCAGGCAAGCTGGGACTTGTCCTCCAAAAAGGGGAAAAACCCCGGGCCTGGAAAATCGAAATCATGGGGGGGCCTTGTATCGCCCTGGGACGCTCTTCCCCAATGGGACTCCCCAACATGGGTCCCTCACTCACGCGGGCCCTTGTTTTGGGCTAGTTTTGTGTCTTGTGTTTGCCAGGAAAAGCGGGAAAATTTGTCCTCCAACAAGAAAACCTGGCGGGATACGGATATCGTGGGCACTTGTATCGCCCTGAACAGTTTCTTCCCCAGGGACTGAAACAGGGGGTCCTTCACTCACGCTGGCTTGTGTTGCTAGATTGTGTCTTGTGTTGGCCAGGCAAGCTGGACTTGTCCTCCAACAAGAGAACGCTGGCTGGATATCGGATCATCGTGGGGACTTGTATCGCCCTGGGACAGTTTTTCACCATGGGACTGCTTACATGCACGCCTTCGGGGTACACCCGGAATATGATGGGATTCTGAGTGGGGGAGTTCTACCATGTATGGAGCTCAGGGCGCTGTATGCGTACGGTCTGTTAGACGTTGGGGTTTGATGTCCACCTTTTTCCCCCGGCCCCCCCCCCCCGGGGAGCAAGGGCGGGGGGGGTGTTTAAAATTAAGGATTTTTAAAGGCTTGGAAATATATTTTGTTTGGGAAACGGGGATGGGCTCAGCTGCGGGGAATTTTTGGGTTTGTCAGGGTTTTTGGGTTTGGGGACCCTAACACATGTGTTCCCCTAAACCGGAAAATTTTGTCACAATCTGCATGACGTCAATTACTCGATCGCACCGGATGCTACCCAGGTCAACGGCTGAGGATTGTTCACTTGGAATTCCCCTAAAACCCTCCCCTCAGCATTTACTGGGGGGCTATTTTCTAAATAGACAGGGGGCCTGATTGTTCCAACTTTTGACCTGCTTTTCTTCGCCCGTCAGTCTTTTTTCACCAGGTAATTAAGCAAACTAACGTCCGGTTTTTTGGCAGCGATTAACTGGGGAAAACACGGGCTCCGGTCTGCCCCGGGGAAAAGGGGGAGGGAAACGTTCCTGTTTGGGGCCAGGACCCGATGAGGGTAGGTGGCGGATCCCGATACGGAAAAAACCCTGGAGGGGCGACCCGGGTAAACGGTGGGGGAGTCGAAACTAGGCGCGGTAATTGAAGAAGTTTGGCGAATGTCAAACGTGATAAAACGAAAACGTGAGTGAGCGTGGAACACATATGGTTTTTGGCCCATCTGAAGGGGCGAAGCCAGAAAAACATCAGGAAACCCTTCCAGGGACTACAAAGGGAAAACCCTCAAACACCCATCCAGGATCCAGGACACCCCACATTCCACCTTTCCACCCAGAGCCCAAGGGGAAACCAATAAAAGTAAAGGTCCTAGGGTCCAAAATAATCAGTCAGGCTTTAAAAATCATGGGGATAACTGAATCACGTTCCCCAGGGTTTAATGCAGGAACTTTTTACCTAAGTGAGACAGAATGGGTTTGGGTTTACTTTATCTAAAAATACAATCTCTCTTTCTTTTAAACCCCACGGTTTGTCATGTGTAAAACCCCAAAACCCCAAAAAAACCCACCTCTTTCCCACAAACTTTCTTTTTTCCCGGTAAAGGGGGGATTTAGTTTTTTAGGCCAAAAGATTTTACCGCCACCCCCCACTAAACCTAAATTTGGGTGACACCACCCTCCCCAAAAAAAAGGGGCCCAACTGCTAACTTTAAAATGGTGGGAAATCGCCGGCTTATGTGCATTTTATGTACGTTTTACAATTTGGGTTTTAAGGGGGGTTTTTGGGGGGGGGGGTTTTGTTTGGTTAGACGTTTAAAAAGTGCGTAAAAAATTGGCCAAACGTGGGTTCTTCCCGGGTTCTCACGTATTGGGTGTGGGTTAATGGGGTTGGGTTTTGTGCTTTATGAAACCTGGGGTTACATAAACAAAAAATTTCCCATTTTTTGTTTGTCGTTCTAAACCCGTGGCTTGTGAGGCGCCCGATTTTTCAACGCTGTAGTTTGAGCCGGAGTCGGGTTTTGCGAGCTAGCGGGGCCCTGTTTTTGGAAAAAACTCCCAGGTGTTTTATCGCGGCGGGCCGATAGCTGACTGTGCGATGTTAGTAAAATCTTTTTAGTGGGGGGGGGGAGCTCGTACTCTAAAAGGGAATTTTAAAGATTTGTCTGAAGTTTCGATCGAGTTTTAAAATTTTAAACGTTTGGGTTTTTTACTGTCGCGCTTATTGTGAAGGGAAATTGTTTCTTTTTTAAAGTTTTTAAAAAATTTTGTGGTTTTGTTGATGGGGTGGGGAAACCCTAGTGACCGTGATTTCCAACCCTTGGTTGCGGCCCCTTAAATTTTCCTAACAGGGGGGGGGCTAATCGACGCCGCGGGGGGGTTTGGCTGCTTTATGTTGCTCCCCAAAAAGGGCTCAGCGGGGGGAAAGTTTTTAGTGGGGGGGGCGGGTTCCGTTGGTTTGGTGGATGGAAAAGGGGGGTGGTAGCTCTAATGGGTGAGGGACCGTTTTAGTTCCGATAGGGGAAAGCTCGGCTATTTCCCACATCTACTATTTACCGGACGGTGGATTTCTTTGCTGCTGTGGATGTCAGGGTAGTCCACACTCCGTTTGAGAATACCCTGTTAGTTTCTCCGCTACTGGAGGTGTTTTGGGTTTGGTTTTCTCTTTCGGGGGTGGGGGAATCAGGTACTCCGCACTCCGCTGGGGGGGGCCCCGGGTTAAATTTCTCTTGCTACTGGGGGTAGTCCAATCAACACGGATAGCATAGGGCCCTCCCGCGGGAAGGGGGGTAGTCGTTATCCCCCTGTGCCTTTTCCGGGGGGTTCCTTTTTGGGGGTATTCCTCTGTGTTCCCCCCGTTGGGGGGGGGGCGGTGTTTGCCCTTTTTTCCCCCTTTTTGGTGGGGGAGCGGTCCTGGTCCTTTGTCACCGATTGGTGTGCGGAGGTGGTAGATTAAAGAGCAGTCCATTTTTCCCTTTACGACGAGACAATGGTGGGGCTAATGCCTGAAAAGTTTGATGAGGATAGGGATGCCGCTGAGAAATGGATAACGACTTTACAGGGGGGCTGCTCCCTTTAAAAGGGGGGGATGACAAAAGTGAGTATTTCCCTCTTGTTTCTGAAAGGGCGCATTTGAATTGGTATTGTCTATTTCCAACCGTTATTTGTTGACGCCGGTTGATAGTGATTTGGGGTCGTCCCGGGGCTGGAGTGGTCTCGGGTTTAAAGGGCCCTTTTTGGTTAAGACATTGGGGGGTTAAGCAAAATAAACGGGCCCTTATGCGGGAACATGACTGGGCGGTGTCAGGGGAAAAATGAGAACGCGACAAACTACGGGGGTTAGCCAAGGAGGGGGCCTCTGTTTTAAGTGCGACCCAAGGAAAGGGCCGATAAAAAGAAAAGGTAGAGTTATTTTAGAGGGTCTTCAACCGTCAGTAGGGGGAAGTTGGGGCAGGCATCCCTGTAAAAGACATTGGATGGGTTGAGGGCCCGGAAATTTGGGGTTTGGGGTTGGGAGTTTGCGCGAAAAAAACCCGGTTACAATCTGAGGGGGGTGATTTGGGGTTGGCGGCTTTCGGGGGGGTGGATAAACAAGGTGGGGAACGCGGGGACCCCCGGAGGGGGGAAAGGGGGTTGAAGAGCTATGGGTGAAAAATTTGTCGTGTGATGTAAAGGAGATGAGGGATGGTCAGGCGGGGGGAATACAGAATCAGGGTGTCGAAAACTCGACAGACTCCGGTTCGAGCCCGGGGGCCTGGGGGTTTTTTCCTCAGCGGGGGGGTTTTCCCATTTCCCTACCCTAAATCACAGCAGGGGACTAGGGGGCCCCTTGTAAGTGAAATTCCCCAGACGATCTATAAACCCAACCCTGCATCACAGCGGGGATCTAGGGAAACCAGTGGGTGCTTTCCTCAGACAGCCTATCGCAGAATCCCCCATTTACAACGGGGGGTTTTTTGGGGGTCCGTTGGGGGCTTTTCAGCAGGGGGTCTTATAAAACAGGGTCCCCCAGATGCAGTCTTTTAATGTATCCTATAAATAACAGGGCTGGGGGGGCCCACTTGTCGGGTTGTGGGGTATGGCCCGGTGTCCCTAGTATCCAAATTTATCCGGTGAAAGCAAAAGGGTTTTTTCAGGGCAAGGGCATTGGAACATTTCAGCCGGGATATCAGAGTGGTGGGGGGCGGTTTTTCTAGAGGTAATCTCAGTCTAAAACCAGCAGTCATTCAGGGGCCCGGGGTTTTGTTTTTTTTTTTCTGTAACAGGTAGGGCACATGCTCCGAAAATTGAAATTCCCGTTTGAAAGCTTTGCAGGCCCGGGCAGCATTAAAAACCATGCCGGTGGGGGGGGGTGGTGGTTTCACCCATAAAAGCCTAATGCAAGGGGGGGAAACCCCAAAGGGTTTGTCGATCCCGGGGGCTGATTCGATAACGGGGGGAAAATCTCAACCCTTTTAGCTGTTGAATTGTGGGGGGATTTAAAAAAGAAAGGGAAAATCGAAGAAAAATTTTGCTCCACGTGGGGGTAAGGTACCCTGGTAGGTGGAGGTGCCAAACTTCTTGGGAAAGGCAAACTTCTAAATGGGGAAATCGTTTTTTGAGGATTTTCCCCCGATTTTTTTTAATGTTTTTTTATGCAGAATGGTTTTTTTTCGGGGAATAAAAGGGTGATTAGTAAATCAAAGGCTTTGGGCAAAATCGGTGGTGTGGATGTGAATATAGAGGGGGGGGTATCCCCCAAATGGTTTATTAGTGATGAGTTAATTCCCAGTGATTGGGAAACGGGGTTGTTGAGGGTATTTGGTCATTCCAAGTGGTTTTTTTTCTTTGAAAATACCTTTTTAGCTTACAGGGGGGTTAACTTTAAGCATTAGTGGATAGTGGAGCGGGGATGTCGTGTGTTCGACCCGGGCTTGGTTCCCCCACGTGGAGTGTAACCTGTGGCTGGCCTGTTGTTGAAGCTGCAAAACAACTCGATGTTGAGGGTGGTCGGAAAAGCGTGAAATTTTAGAGATGAAAATTTAAGGGGTTTTAATATTTTTTGGTTGATTTAATTTTTTGGGGTTTGGCCCTTTCATTTTTTCCCTTTTTTGGGTTTACAGACTTCTGCGTGAACAAGGGAGTAATAATAGTTACGGGAATGCCGGGTGAGAATGTGTTCCCCGAGTGAGGAGGTAACCCTTTTTCCTTTTGGGTGACGAGCACATGGAATGTGCGGAATCACGTGGGGCAGAAGGGTTTTTCAGGGGGGTACCGGGTTCAAAAAATAAAGGGGCGTTTTTCTTTTAGCCCTTTTTCAAATGTATAAGTAACAATGGGTTTTGTGATGAACATATGGATGTATATAATATTATGATGTAATTATAATAGTGATGACGAAAAATAAAGGGTGTAGTTATTGTGGATGTTAGGGGAACAGTTTTTGGGGAGAGTTTTTTCGTGCTGATGTTAACAGTGTAAAAAAGTTGTAGAGATGTTTTTCCCCTTTTGGGTTCGTGAAAAGGGGTGAACGAAAATTAGAAAATGTTAAACCTTTATTTTTAAATGTTGTAGGGAGGTTTTTCCCTTTTTGGTTTCACAAGGGTGACGTTCGAAAAGGTGGCTTGTGCGTGTTTTTTTTCGCAAAAAACGGGGGAAACAAAGGGGGGAGAAGGGAAAAGGGTGAAACAAGCGTTTCCGGGGGATTTTTTTCCGGTGAAACTGGCGAACGAGGGATTGTTCAGGGCACCTGTTGGGGGAAACACGTTTGTAAATCTTTTCCAAGACTCTGTTCCCTTTTTGTGAAAGGAACGTATGATAAAAGTTAACGGAAGGGTTTTTCTCTTAGTGGCTTGCTTTGGGGTAAACAACACACCCGGTTGGAATCCCCTCCGGCGGCAACCCAAATTGGGCGGACGGCACCCCAGGGTGAAAAACACAGCGGTGGATCATCCCCCGGGCGGCAAATCCAGGGGCGGACGGCCATCATGTGAACAACACGGCGGGGGAATCATCCCCCCGGGCAGCAAATCCAGTGGCGGACGGCATCAGGGTGAACAACCAGCGGTGGATCATCCCCGGCGGAAACCCCAGTGGCGGACGGCATCAGGGTGAAAAACCCAAAAGGCGGGGGAAATTCATCCTCCGGGGAAAAAACCAAACGGGGGACGGAAATCGTGGTAAACCACACGGGCGGGGGATAAATCCCCCCCGGGCACAAATCCAGTGGGGACGGCATCAGGGTGAAAAAACACAGCGGTGGTTTCTTTCCTGGGCGGAAAAACCCAGCGGGGGACGGCACCCGTGGTGAACAACACGGGCGGGATCACCCTCCGGCAGAAATCCAGGGGCGGAGGGCATCAGGGTTAACAACACAGCGGTGGTTTTATCCTCCGGTGACAAATCCGGGTGGCGGACCACATCACAGGGCCGTTAGGGGTGGACTCTCGGCGACCAGCCCAAAGGAAAGGGGTTTTAGTTTTCCGCACCGTTCCAGCACTGGCATTCAAAATGTCGGGGAAGAAACGGCAAACGGGATCCCTACACCCTTTCCCGCGATCAAACAATGCATGCCAAACCCTAGTTTCGAGGAAAAATGCAGTACCGTACCTGGCAAGGGGAACAATGCAGTGCCAAAACCTACACAAGTGACAATGCAGGGGTCGAACCTCCCAGGTGAAAAATTGCAGGGCCGACCCTAGTAGGGAGTGAACAATGCATGTCAAACCTAGTACGGGTAAACCCAAGGCGTATAATTCTCCAGGGCGGATGTGAAACAAGGTGTTAAGGGTTTCGGGGGGGGCGAGATAAGCTGCATTGGTATCGGAAGTTAATTCAGAGGGTACAACAGAAGGGCGAAAGTGAAATAATTTTATTTTTATCCAAGATTGAACTTTTGGGGTTTAAAGTGAACTTGGGGGTGGAGTGAAGGGAGAGTTGACTGGTGGTTTTGAAAGGTTTTTTTTCCCGGGGGATTCGACTGTTTTCTACAAAAAAAAACTTTTTTGGGATGAAACCCGACTATTGAAAATTTTTCGACTTCACATAATTTTATACGGCGGTGGGGGGGTGCTCTATTAAAGATCGGGTGTTGTTTTTTTAATAACCCCAAAAATGAACAAGGGAGTTTGAGAAAGGTGTTAAATTGTTGCGGTGTTGCTGGAGTGATTCGTGCGGGACTGAAAATTTTTTATAACCCACCGCCTACGGCCAGCCCAAAGGGTTTGGGGCGTTTACTTGTTATTCAAGAGGTCCCCTTTTCGCGCCTGGTCACGCGGACCCCTTTTTTCGTTCCGTGTGGGGGGTGGTATTCTACCCGAGGTGGGTTTTTTTTGAACCAAAAAAAAGCTTGGGGGTTTTATCCGCGTGGGAAATTCCCGATTGGGTGCTAGATTATTTTCGGGCGTACTCAGGGATGTTTTCCCGGGGCGGGGAAAGTGTCCAAAAGTTCCCGTCCCGTAAATTTTCGTCGGGATGGGGGTTTTGGGTTTTACATCGAGATAGGGAGTTCCCATCCGAAAAATTTGTTTTTCGCCCCCAAAGAGTCACAGGTGGGCGGCCATTTTGGGTTCAGACAGCTGGGGTCGGGTTTGGGAGGGGGCTTCCCAAAAAAAAGGAAATTTTGCAAGGTGTGTTGTGGGTTTACGCATCGGGTATACTACCCTTTAGAGACAAAGGGGGCGGGTGTTTCCCCCGGGGTGGACGTTTAAAAAAGATATGCCCCGGGTAGCGACCCCCATGGATTAATAACTTATTATTGGAATTCCCCCGATGTTTTCGCCTGGGGCCAAAACCTATAGGGGAAATGTAAAAATAGGGGGGTGTGTATTGAGTTAATGAAAAATGCAACCCCCGTCCCCCGTGCAAGGCCCTTCAGGGGGACCAGGCTGAGCGCAAGCTATACAGGTTCATGTTACTGACATGTTGCTTTAAGGGATTATCCGGGAGTTTGAATTCGGGGTGGTCTTTTCCTATTTTGCTCGTTAAGAAGGGAAATGGGACTCTGCCTTGGTGGGGACTTCGGAAAAGGCCCAAAACCCAAATTTTCAAGAATGTTAGTTATCCGGGGCGAATGCTGAGACCTGTTTTTACCCGTCTTGCTAATGGGAAAAAATTTTTAGTAGTAAATTTATTTTCTCAGGTTTTTTATCAAATGGGGTTGTCGGGCCCAGGGTTTAGGAGATCTGTTCGTTCCCTGTTGGTTTGGGAGCTTTAGCCCATACCCGATTTTCCATTCCCGGGGGATCTACAAACCCCCCATTGTTCCAAAAAGCGTGGACCTGGTAAATTGGGGAGGGCCCAAAAACAAACATTGTCATGTATAACCCTTTACGACGTCCTTGTCGGGGCGGCGGAAAGTTTGCACCCAAAGCATGTCTTCGTTTGGGGCTGGGGAGGTTCAGGAGGGGTTTAAAATTTTACGTTTTAAAAACCTTTGGAAAAAGCCCTTTTTGGGTATGGCCAATCAAGATTTTTGGGGCATATTTGGATGAAAAAAAGGGGGTTTCGCCTAATCCGACACGATTGCGGCTTAAAAAGGTTTTCCCCCGGGCCCACTAAAGGGGGAAACAAATGCGATCGTTTTAAACGGTCTAGCCCCATATTTTTGTAAAATTTTTAAAGGGTTTTTTCCCCAATAGCTTTGCCCGCTTACGGACCTCACAAAAGGGCGTGAAGGGGTTTTTGTGGGCGGGGTGCACGAGGTGGCGGGTTTCCCCACGTTGCAACGGCGGCTTACTCCCGCCAGTGTTACCCTCATTATACACCTTAAAGCCCCCCCCCCCCCACTCCGTCCGATCGTCACGGATTTTGGGTTTTTTGGGGCCCTTATACTTCAGAAAAAATAGGGGAATTGGCATCCAAATTGGGGGGGCTAGCAGGAAATTGTCTAAGGCAGAGGGCAGTATGGGGATTACAGAAATGGATTTTCTGGCAGTAGTGGGGTTTGGGGGGTTTAAAAATTTTTTTCAGACATTTTCTGTATGGGCGTCCCGGGTTTTTAGGTGGTTAGCGATCATCACGCCTGTGTTTTTCCCGGGGATCGACATGTAATAGTAGTAAAGGCTTGCTAGGGGGGGTATTTTCTTGCTGGGTTACGATTTTTGACGTCCTATTTAATTTTTAGGGAAGAAACACAGAGGGAGATTTGGGGTCTCCCGAATGATCCCCGAAGGTGATGAAGGGGGCCAAAAGCACCCAGCTAATGATCTGGAAAAAAATGACTTCAGCAATAAAAGGCTAAGGGCCTTGCTAAGTTGCAGCAAGCGATGCTAAATTGTCGGGCAATAGGAAACTATGAGGACCCTTGGGTCGGCGACAGCGCAGCTAGTTCGTCCGCACGTGGTTTTTGGCTGGAGGACGAGGTTTATTAAAAAAGAACTTTAGCCCTAATGGGCCGTCAAAATTGCTTTTTATCCCGGACGTCTTTAAACCGGGGGGATGTTGGTGAGGGATGCACGATAGCAGGGGTGCGGGGGACACCCCTTGGGGGGCCAAAAAAAAACCATCACAAAATAAAAGGGCAAAGTATTTCTGGATGAATATGACGGGGGACATTACGGGTTAAAGTACGAAGCTGTCCCCGGGGTGCCGTCCCCGGAATCCCCAAACTAAGGCCTGCAGGGTTTTCTACAGTCAGTTTTTCCCATGGGTGCTTTTTTGCAAGGTTTTTGGCAGTGGCCGGGGGTCGGGCCCCTTTTACCTTGACGAGACCAAACAATCGATATATAGTTACGGGCCCCGGAGTACTCCCGAGGTTTGGGGGTTTTCGAAAGTCCTAGTACGGCCACGGGTGTGACCAAATTTCGGACTTTTTCCCTGGGGACCCTTATTTTCAAAAAAAGGGATTCCCAAATTTTCTTTTCAAATCGCGGGGTTTTTGTTTTAGGAATCGTCTGGGGACGGAGTTTTGCGGAAATTGGGGTTTCGGGCCCCAATTTTCCTCAAGTTTCAACCCCCCGGGGTTGGGGTTTTGTGAACCCTTTTTAAAACCCCAACGCCGTTATTTGTCCCCTATATGTAATGACAAGGGCAGATAACTGGGATTAGTTTGTACAAACCCGCACGTTCTCCTTAACGTTCCGAGCCAAACGTCCCACCAAGCATAAAGCCTTTTGAGTTGTTGTATGGTAGGAAGCTACCCTTCCTCTTGGGCGCCGGGGTGGATCCTGATTCACTGGGGGGGGGGGGGGGGGGAAATTCGGGTAAAGGAAATTTCCAGGGTGACGAAGCGATGGCAAAGGCTAAGGGGTTAATGGCAGAGGTGCAGAAGAAAAAAGAAACTACGGTAGAAAAATTTTCGCAAGGGAATCGGTAAATTTAAAGGGGGGTGACCCTTTGTTAAGGTCTACACACCGACGAGAAGGGGGGGAGCGTCGGAAACCTTTTTATGGCCTTTGGGAAAGGCCCAACAAGGTCATTCACGTCTTTTTTGACCTCAAATTTCGGGGGCGGGGTTTTAACTCCATAATAAAATGGAAGAGGACGTCGTGGGATTTATCCCCCTCAAGCCTGGTATGTCCCGAAGATTGGCCCTACGCAGAGAAGGACACAGTAGCGAGTATGTCTCCGTAAAAGAGTTTGTAGTGCAGCTGGGGGGGGCCCTGGTTTTTACTTGGGGCAAACTGGAAGGGGGACCGGGCATGTATATTTTAAAGTAAAAAAATTTATGTTGTAAGATGTGTCGGATTACGCGTGGCCGGCGGGGATAGAAAACGAAAGTATAAGGGCCCTGTGTAAAGGATCCAAATTTCTCATAACGTAAATTTCCCCAAAAAGTCTGGATTTTAGCTGGCGCCCGAGCGCGAAACCCGTGAGCACCAGTAAATTTCATTCGTGGGGCGTGAAATGTTTTTACCGGACCCGGGGCGCTACTAGGGCCCGGGGCGGCTGGCCGGGGGCCGCCTGCAAAAGGGGCCGGGAGCCGTGAGCGCTCGGGGGAAATTTTGCGCCCGGGTTGAAACTAATGGAGCGAAAGCGCGAGCTGGCGACAGCAGACAGACCGAAGACAAAAAATTCATCTGAGGGATTTAGCGGGCGGAAGACGGACCCGGGGCCCTGAGCGACGCGCCTAGTACCAGGGCTCGCGTTTGAGGGTTGACAAAAAACCGGGTTTTCGAAAAAATGCGAACGTACGTCTGAAGTGTTTTTGAAAAATGATGAAAATAACCCGGGAAATTTGGGCATATGGTTTTTCGGTTTTTCCAGGGTTAAAGTAGTTACGGGTTTACAAGGGGAATTTAATGGGCCCCGTGGAGGCTAGTTCGCCCTTTTTTAAAAGTGTGACCCCATCGTTTTTTTTTCGGGGTCATGATTATTTTTTAAAATTTTTTGTGGGGAAAGAAAATATAAAAAAAAATGAAAATAAAAAAAGGAGGAAGGGGGGTATTTTTTTGGGGAATGGGATAAAGTATGAAGTAGGCTATAAAGGGTTTTTCTTGCTAAAAAAAGGAATTTGTTTTCCTTTTTTAGTAGTTATTTTTTATTATTGTAGTTTTCCGTGCTGTACGTTTTCCCATTTTTTACTAACGTGTGGTTTTTAAAATTTTTTTGTTAGGAAAAAGGAATAGTGGGGGTGGCATTGACTGTTTTTGCTGAATGTGTACATTTGGGATTCGGTTTTCACCCGGGTTGTGTGGGGTTTTAATCCCCCGGTTTAACTCCACCAATTACACAGTGTGAGTATTTTTAGATATTTTTTTTCATTGTTGTATTAATCATTTATATATATACCCCATGATATTTTTGTTGAGTATATTATTAGTATTGGAAAAATTAAATTTTCTACGGGAAGGGCGGAAAAAAGTATATGTTTTATAAGGTGCTGGTAAAAATTTTTACTGTAATTTTTAAAAAAGCAAGAGAAAATGGGTTTTGGAAAATGGGAAAGTTTAGCGGGGGTTCCATAGTTCGATTCTTTTTTCGGCTTAGTTCGGGGAATTGCCCTCATAGGTGGGTATTCGTCCCATTCTGTTGGCTGGATTAGTTTTAGTAAGGATTGCTATTTAACAGGAAAGGGGTTTAATGGTTTAAAAAAATCGCTTACGAAGAGCAGGTGGAAACTCCAATGACAGGTCCGGGCTGTGCTTAAGGGGAATGATTTAGGTCCTCTAAACGCTGCAGTAAAATCCATTGGGGTTTGGGGATTGTAAATTTTATAAGGGGTTTTTTTAGTGATTATTTTAATATAATTCCCTTTAAATGTTAGTGGTGACCAAAAAGCTGTACAGGGCGGGTTTGTAATAGTATTGGGGATTGTTCTTTTGGGGAAAACGGGGTTCCGCTCACTTGGGGTGTGGTAGGGCGTCAGTGGGCACGGTTGGGGCCCCCCCGTCCCTTTAAAAATTTGTGTTGTCATTGCTAAATTTTTTAAAAATATTTTTATTTTATTTTTTAAATTTTCACCCAAAGGGAAAAGGGCGCGGCCCCCAGGGGCTTCTAAGTTTCATTTTGTTTTCGTTTTGTGTTCGTTTACTTCCCTACGGGGGGGGGGCCCAAATTATGTTAAATGCACAGAAAGGTTCGACCCGCTAGCGTTTTTTAAAACCCGGGGGATGTGCCGGGGGGGAGCCTGGACGTGTTGCAAAATTTTTTTGCTGACGGGTAGGCTTGGTTCCGCGGGGCCTTTACAGTAAGATTTGCGGGGGTCTAGCTCGGGGGGGGGCGGGGGGGGCCTGGGTATAAAAAAATATCGGGGGAAATTGTTTTAATAAATTTTAATTTTTGCACAAATATTGTGTGGCGTCGTATGAGTTAAATGGTTTTTTATATAGGGGGGGTCACTTTTGTAGTGATTTGTCTGCCCCTAAAAAGTTTAAATTTGTTTTATTTAATTTTTTGCGTGTATTATTAAAATCCCATTAGGAAAGGGTTTGGTTTACAGGAACATATTTTTGGTTTAAAAATGTTTTTTTCCTTTTTTTGTCGTCAGTACTGAAGGGTGCGGATTGCTATTTGTATTTTTTATAGTGGTTTCCGGTTCTATCCCCAGTATTGGGAAAAAGCGAGAGATGCTATCGTGAAAAACCTCACGGGGTCCGCTTTGGGGTGATGTTTTAGAGAAACCATGCAAATTTGGGCCTTTTGGGGGGGGGGGGGGGGGGGGGGGGGGGGGGGTATTTATTTCTCCGGCACTCCCCTGGTTTTAATGGTTTTTTTTCCTATGATTGGCGACTATAGGTTATTGAGGGATATAATTTTAGAGGAATTTCGTGGTTTTTCCTTTTGTGTTCGTGCTTTTTTGATGCATAGCTATGTGGGTTTTCCCCAAAAGTTGGGCCCCGGGTTTTCCCTCTACAGCATGGGAAACACAAAATAAAGAGTTTATAGGGATTTTTTAAAGGAAAAAGGCTAAACACCGATTGTGAGTGGTTACAATCGGGGTAATTATAATGGTGGGTATTTAATACCTGTTTTTTTTTTTTGAGGCCCATGAAAGGGGTAAGTCCTAATTAAAGGCCGCTGGGGGGGTCTTGTTTTTTTTTGTGTATATTTAGTCCCTATTAAGCTGTGGATTTTTTTTTGAAAACGCTGGGGACGTTTGGGCCCTTTCCCGTGATTTTTTCCCCCCCCCGATTGTCTACGGGGGGTATGGTGGCCATGGTTTTTTTTCAGCTTCAAAAGGCATGTTCCCTGGGTTTGGGATGGCGTTTTTTTTAAAAAAAAAAAAAAGAAAGTTGGAATATAACCTATGGTGAATGGTTATAAAGGAATTGTTAAAGGGCGCATGTCCTCGGGTATTTAAAACCTGGTTTAATTTTTTTGGGGGGCGTTGTCCCTAGGGCTAATCCTTTAAAGTGACCGCTAAGGGCCTATAAGTTTTGTGGTTTGATATTTCATTTTTGGGTTTTGATTTTGGAAAAATAAATTTTCGTGGTTCGCGCCCGATTATATCTTCAGGGGGTTAAAAGGGGGCCCTGGTTTTTGGTTTTTTTTTGTTTCAACCCGTGTGGAACTTGGGGACAGGTTCCCAAAATCGTGCTGACAGCCTAGCTACCCTTTCCCGGGCGTGTGCGTGGAAATTAAAACCGGAAAGCTGACTAAATTGGGGATCGACTCGTACTACCCTTTCCCTTTCGTCCCGGGCCCTCTAAGATCGAACCCTGGGGGAAAGGGTCTGTACTTGAGGTAGCAAACACGGTAGGGGACTGCGCAACCCCACTGTTTTTGGGCTTTTAAAGGGGGGGTAAAATCTGAGGTTTTTTTTTTAGGGGGGGCCCCGCTGGATAGATTTACGGCTTAATATAGGGGGTTTGGGGGGGTTTTTTTGATTCAGCCTTCAGCTAGTACAATTCGCATTGGAATCTTTGGTTTTTTTTGTATTAGCCATAAAACATTTGTTAAGTTTTGTTTAGGGGGGGATTTGGGCCCCCCCTAGTTTTTTTTCTAAACCTTGAAAGGTCAAAGTGGGGGAGAATTGGTTTGGGTTTTTCGGGTTTAGTTGAAAAGGGGAAATCGGGTTTTGTTCCCTGGTTCTGAAAGGGTTGGGTGAAGGGGTTTTTTTTTGGGTTTTTATGAGTAAATCTAGTTAGTGGGAATATCATCCGTAATTTTGGAAAATGTTTAAAACCTTTTTGGGTTTAAATTTTTTTTTTTTTGGGGTTTTTTTAAATTTTCCCGGGATAAACTAAGGGATTTTATGAAAATGCCCAAACGTTACGTTTTTTTCGGGGAGGGTTTAGTACACCCATAGAAAACCAATTGCTTTAATGAGTGTTTTCGGCTGGAAAAGCTTGCTTGTTTGGGGTTTTTTAAAGTGAACTTTGAGTGGGAACCTGAGTTTTGGGTTTTTAGCAGGTTTTACAACAACCCGTCTCTGTGTTCGGTGCAAAGGGGTCCGGGGCGGGGGGCTTTCAATTTGCTCTCGGTGATTGTCTTTCCGGAATTTGTGTGTCAATTTAAAAGTGCAAGTTATTTTCATTCGTTTTTTTGGTAATTTTTTTTTTGGCGTGGGTTTTTTTTTAAACCCCCTTTTTAGGTTTTTTCTCGGTTTCAAATTTGTTCCCTTTTTTCCCTTTGTTTTTGACCGGTTTTCTGTTTTTTTTGGGGTTTTTATTACTCTTTTTTTTTTTCAAGAAGAAGGAAAGTGCTTTATTTTTCGGTTTTTTTTTTTCGTTATTTATTTACTTTTTTTTTTTTTTTTCTCTCCTCTTCTCTCTCTTGTGAGTTTTGGCTTGCTTTTTTCATAGTTTCAATGGATCTCGTTAAAATCTATTTATGAGTTTCCCAAACGGGTTTCATCGTTGGGGGTACCCTGGAGGGGGCAAAAAGGTTGAGCGTTCGAGGTTTGCGAGAAGGTTTTTTTCGGGGCGGGTGACATGTGTACTTTTTAGGTTTTGGGGGAAACGGTTTTCGGCCCCCAAACTTTTTGGGGGGTTTTTGATGGGGAGGCAAATCAAAAGGGGGGGAGTTGGTGCTTCTGGGGGCCTCTTTTTCTTTGAGGCCCCTTTGGGTTTTGGGTAAACCCGGGTGGGGGCGTGGGAAAACGCATAAATAGCGAAAATTTTTCGGAGGTACCTGGGTTCATCTAAGGCCTATTTTGGGCCCGGGACGGGGGGGCATCCGGAAATGATGACTTTTCCCTTTAGTGGGTTTGGGGGTTCGGGCCATGGGTGGCCCCCCATGGGTTTTTTAAACCCCTACGGGGTTTTGGGGGCCCTGCTTGGAAATAAAACGAATGGTTAAATATTCACAAGTAACCAAAATGGATGGTGGTTAAGGGGGGGCACTCTAAGGGGAAGTCGGGGGGGTACGTTTTTGCGGTTTTTAAATGCTTTAAACCTTTTTTCTTGTTTTTTTTTTTTCTTTCATTTCTGACGGTTTTTTTTTTTTTTGGGGATTTTTGTCTTGGATTATTTCTGCCCACCGGATTCCCGGGTTTGTCTTCCACGGGTTTCTTTCCTTTGTCAGCAGTTTTTGGCAGTTACGATTGAAGGCATTGGGGAGTGTGGGTTTAAACCGGAAAAAAAAGCTCAAATTTGCTCTCGGGGACAAATTTTTTTGGTTTGATGATGGGGGGAAATAGGTAAAATGGGTTTTTTAATTTGGGACAGTTTTCTGGTTTGTAACGCATAAAGCGCTTTACTGGGGGTTCGTTCTCACGGGTTAGTTCCCTGTCAATTTCTAGCTGACAAGTTTTCCGGGGTTCGGTCAGTGCGAATTCAGTAACCACGGGATACGCTTCACGTAGTGAATACTTAGCGCGGTTTTTGTCATTTTTCTGTCATTTTGACATATTTTTTGCAACTTGGCTAATCGAGACGAAGGGAAGGACGTAAGAATTGACGCGGGGAAACAAGGGGTGGACAGGCCTGTGCTGGTCAGAACCAGCCACAAGCAAATTGGGAGGGCAGAGGTTCCCGAATTAACAACTTATGAAATAGAAGATTAAGACGAAGAGAAGATAAAAGATACGACTTTAGAACCATGTCTGACAGTCTTGCCAGCTGTAAGCAGGGACCTGGGTCCTGGATACCCTTTGGACCAGCGAAGGCATTCTGTAATAGATATGTGGCAAGATATAAGATGCAAGTTCTCTTCCATGTTTTCCTTGTATTCAAGGCGACTGGGAGCTGAAAAAAAAACAGGGTCGGGTTTTTCTCCGGAGGCGGACGAATATCATGTATTTGGATGTTTAGTATCCAAATACTGGTTTTTTCATTGATTACGGAAGGCATCACGCACCACTATGTAATGTTGCAATCTTGGACAGGAAGGAAGCAAAGTTATAATCGGGTTTACGACTAGCTAGTCACTGTTTGACGCGCTTTGGTAGACAAAGAGTGCTGATTGAGTGAAGCACCGTCAGCATGATGGCGCAAGTCACCGGGGATTTAGGATCCGTAAATGAACTCAACGCCAATAATAGCATCATTTGAAACACTTACTTATTGCTTGAAAGTGGCCTCTGTCACGGGGTATTGGACTCGGAAGTGCTGATCTAGTGGAAGAGAGCGCTCGGCAATTGCGCACGTGCGGGGACGGCGAAGGCTCGCGGATTGGCCAAGGGTGACCACGTGAATCTGAGACGGTACGTTCGAGACGGGCGAGACGTGGAACGATCGCGTGCGCTCGGGAAGTCGGACCAGAGAAGCTAAAGTGTCAACTTGTGACTAGGGAGTCTTGTGCCAGCAATCAGCGAATCATCACGTGGAGTGCCTGTCCCAGGAAGAGGAACTGGGATCTAGCCATACAAGAGGTGAATAATAAAGAACCGAACATCTCCAATAACCGAGGGATCCGAAGCCGAGAAGTCGTCACCCAACATACCAGAGTCATAGAGGGAAAGAGTAAGCCGTGTTCTCATATTAATAATAATGTCGGTAGTGTTAAGAGATAGGAACCCACGTTCGGCTAAATTTCAATGCATGGACTCTCCGATACTAGACGAGAGTAGGCTGTTCTCTTATTATCAATAGAGTCCATCCTTCTTAAGTTGAATTATGACACTTGTTGTTTGATCACCAACCCATGAATTCCTCACTCCAGACTCCAGGTCACAGACGATTCCGGTAACAGGTTCAAAGGGGATTAATCCCTGGAGACTTCTACGACCCCATAACATCATCTCCGGCATTAACATTCATGCTCAAGTGGAAGTAACCCTTAAACCAGACAATATTTAGAAGCATTTCATTGTTCATACAATGTTAATTGGGTGAAATTTGATAATCATGCATTCTAGTGGTGCAGCTTCTGCCATCTACATCGGTTTTATTCCGTATCATGTTCAAATCTTCCCCTAGCACAAACTTATTTCAAACGATTGGCAGTTATGTTGCCTTGAAGAAAAAAATAAAAAAAAAATCTCTTTTTTCAGACTTTTGATTATGTCTGACGCTGCGTCCGTTTGGATAAGCCGACTGACCTTCCTAAACGAAGTAATAAATGATAAAAGCACGTACCGACACAACTATGTGAGCTATTATCTTGAAATTTTCTGACCACTTGGATGGTAGTATAATCCACTTAACATGCCTCAGAGAACATTGTGCAATGAATATAAGCATATAATTGTTCATACAATGGTAATTGGGTGAAATGTGATAATTATTTTCATTCTTGTGGTGCAGCTACCTCCATCTCCATCGTTTTTCAAAACTTTTTCGAAATTGACATACACTTCATTTATCCAATTTAAACAAAAATGTTTATGGCACGGGTGAGGACCGTTGCCATGAATTTATTTAAAAAAAGCAATGCCTATCATTTATCTTTATTGACATTGCTTGCAGAGCACGGTATTTGGTCTGTATTATTGTTTACCCGTTATTGTTTTACTCCACTATTAATGGGTTCATACCTTTTATTGCCATACTCCTTCACCAAATGTTATACCCCTTTTCACAAAAGATTTTTAATAACTCCCTTATCCCAAGGAAAAAACAAAATCCAGGTTTCCTATCACCCCTTTCCTGTAATTCTAATTACTCCCTTTTTAAAGGTAAAAAATTTAAAATCATGGTTCCCAAATGTATATACACCTTTCCTACATTTGGGTGTACTTGATTCCCATTTTCTTTTCTTATTTCTTTTCCACTAAGGACATACACATAATGTGGGACCAGCAAAAATAGTATCAATGCCATAGTCCTGATTTAGTCAGGAGGCCGTTCTACGCTGTGTTTTTCGCCAATTCCTCTGCGTTTTAACAAATTTATTTTCATCCTTGAGATATTCTTCGACTAATTTTGCCCTCAATGGATTAACTTACTGTCCAAGGTGTATACTCACACTTTTTTAAATTGTTTCAATTACCAAAGGTTTATTCTTCTTTTACCAATTGTTTTAATTATAATACCACAGTACCATTTATTAATTACTGTACCCCATTCTGGGTGACCTGCCATGACCTCGGGCAGGAGCCACATGTTAGATAGTCCCATTTTATTTTTCAAATTTGTTTTTTCAACTATCAATACCCTCTGGGTATTGTCAAGTACTGTAGAGTACTTGTTGGCCACATAATAATTATCTCGAGGTCCAATACATTTCCAATCTAATCCAAGAACACATGTGTGTTCATTGAGTGTCAGGAAGTCTAGTTGATGTCCGGTGAGACACAAATTATATCAAAATACAGGACAAGGATTTCACGACTTAAACAAGGATTTCAGACCAGGAAAATGACCGGTAAAACGCTGAGAACTAAAGATTGCACAACCTAAATAGAGGTAATAGATCGGACTTTGATGAAGTGCATTGAATGAGAGAATGCTGATTTACGTAGATACGATCGTTGATAATCACGAGACGAGGTTACGTAATCTTAGAGAGAAATGAGCCAGGATTAGCCGAGAAACCCCACGTGATCGTCCGGACCAAGGAGCGGGGAGAGAAGGGATCAGGCAGGAGCGAGACGTGCATGAGGAAGTCAGGAGAGTGGAACAAGAATCGGAAAGTGAATGACATGAGTCCAGGAAGAGGAGAGTTAACAAAACATCGTGAAGGAAATAGCAAGTGTCCAGGAAGAGTTCTAACTGAGGATTACCGGATGAAGAATCAGAGCAAGGATTAGCGATAAGAAGTGGTGAAGAGAGAAGACATCACCGGGTTCGACATCATTGTGTCTGGAGGGAGGCAGTCTAAACCACATACCAGGAACCAGGAGTCAATCGGTAAGCCATGCACACCAATTAGTAAGTCATACAGTCAGTAGAGGTATGAACCCACGGACTGCCAGACGGAACTCATAGGTTCGATCCTAGGCCAGAAAAGGAAGGTTATTATGTTCATCATAAATACAGTGCTCGTCTCTTAAGTGGATTCATGTATAATTACTGTGTCTCAAACCCTATCATGAGCCCACCTCCCAGAATTCCCAGACATAACCGTCTTGGTCAAAGTTAGGAGGGTGGGCCTTAGGGTGACAAGCTGCGACCACCAATTGCAGTCACTCAGGCAAGTACACCGTTTGCCAGGGGCCTAAGTCCTCTTACATGACATGGTGATGGCGCCATGCTTGTTTTATTTCACTTTGTATACAAAATAAATTGTGTTTGGGATGTTCTGGGTATGTCGTTCTTGTTAATTACTGGGTAATTTACTCCCTTATTTATGACATAATGGGTGGTATTTAATTCTAGGTAATTGATTTATTTATGTTTTGGTCGGTTTGTTTATGTACATTTTTTTGTGTACAATGTAAACAAAAATATGTATTCTGGTGGTCGTGTAAGGGATGAGACTAAGGATTGGATGACTTTAGGGACTCTTATTCTAAAGGACCCAAGTAGTTAGGACAACGATAGGATCGAAGGGATTACTTTATCGGAGAAGATGAATTCTGTGCCAATTTTTACACCAGAGGCTTATCACCAGGGCGAGGATGCCGATGACTGGATGCGTTATTTTGAGCGGGAGGCTGTGGCAAATGGATGAAGTGATGGCGCAATGATAGGATTGTTGTGCGAGTGTTTGTCTGGGACTCAGAAACTTTGGTTTCATTATATTGAGAATAGGGCAGAAGTCCTAGCATGGGAAAGCTTGAAAGAAAATTTTATGAAGCGATACGGGATACGTCATGATAAGTAGCATTGGTATCGGTTGGTAAGACAGAGGGTCCAGCAGAAGGGTGAGGCAGTGTTAGCCTATTTTTTAGATAAGATTAAGTTTGTGGACCCGCCCGGGCTAAAATCTTTTCTATATAAAACCCCTTCCTTGAATACATAACTTCTTGACTGCCTTGCCACCTGCGCCAATGCAGTACAAGGATCCTTCATAACCCTCAGCAATTCAGAAAGTTTAACATCCCTTCTTGCGACCGCACAATGTCTGCAAATTTCACTGCCAACGTCATTATCTCCAAATCTTGTGCTAAATCTCGCTGTTCAACATCGTCCTCAGGAACATTCTTGACATACAATTAGCATCCAGATGCTTAGACCCACTCTTATAATTATATTATCAAAATCATAATCCAACAGAAAGATATTCCACTGAGCCAATTGGCCTGTGTTGTTACATGAGCGTCTGAGAAAGCAAAGAGCAGAGTGATCCCTAATCACCCTAAACTTTTTACCCCACAGGAAATGAAAATATTTGATTCCGAACACTACAGCTGAGCACTTGAGCTTTGTTATTCCATACTGAGATTCGGCTTTAGACAGCTTCCTCGGGGCATAACCAATCGAGTGCCATAAACCATCCTATTGTTGCAAAATTATCGCTCCCAACCCAATCCGTGACGCGTCTGTGCGAAGCTGCGTGGGAGCTACGGCCGAGTAATGCCTCAAGACCGGCGCCGAAATCAATTTTTCTTGAAGTGTACGGAAAGCTGTTTCTTGAGCATCTGTCCACACAAATTTTACCGCTTTTTTCGTGAGATTTGTGAGCGGCGCGGCGATTGACGAGAAGCCCCGCACGTACTTGCGATAATATGAGGCCATACCTTCAGACAACCATAAATGCTTTTTTTACGTTCCATCAAACTAGTTGTGCAAAGTTTTTTGTTTTCATCTTGTTTAAGCAGTTGTACGGGGTGCGCCGTAAATTCAAGTTTTCAAAGTTCCTCGATATCATTGTTATTTCAAAATGTCGGCCAGTTCGGGCAGTTTTCTGGTGGATTGTGTCGTAAGGGGGGGCCCTTATATTGTGGATGCCCTATTAGAGTAAAGGCGGGCCAGAGTAATCCGGTTGGTGAACATAATGATCTGGAAACTCACCTGAGGGGGACAGAGTGGGAATGCCACGAAGTCCAAATGAGGGCAATCCACAAAGTCGCCTCTTGGAGCAATTTATTACGGTTCGAGGCGTTGGCTTGCCTGCTTGCTTGCAGACGTGCCAGAGCACATGATGGAGAGAAAGCATGCGAGATATCTAAAAGGGCGAGAGAGTATTTGTCGCAATATGGAGTGCACCCTCAAGACGACTGGCGCGGGTCGGTGATCTACGTTCCCTGGATGGGCCCCCGGGCCCTCTATGAGTATGGTCTGGAGGACCAGAAGGGGTGAGGTGAGAGATATTTTTGGGCTTCCGTAGTTTGAGGAAGAAGGAATAATAAATATAACAAAAAAAATCATAAAATCATAATTGAAAAAAAAGAAGCTAGATAGAAGAGAGTATAGAGTAAATGTCAAGAGACTAAAGATGCTCGCACTGATTCACATTGCAGATCGTTATGATGACGAGTTCTTGGAGGAGTTAGGGATTCTTACATGGGGAACCCCACGGGCATTGTATGTCTATGGTATAAGGGACTTTGGCAATTTGAGCTATAGTTCTTCAGACGTACCAAGGTATGGTAATATATTAAATATATTAGTTATTTTGTGTCGAAATTGGCATTAAATCTTTGGTTTTTAATTTTTGATATTTATTTTTGGTACATGTTTTTTTTTAGTAGGGCCTATTGTTGTTTTTTTTTATATAGAAATATAGTGACTAAATTGTTCATCAGGAATTTGGGTCATGGTGGAGAACAGCGTTAGCTACGCGTTACGTGAATTAGTTCATCTAATTGATATGTACGCTGACTTTGTCGGCGGTACTATCTTGCTTTTGCAAACTATTCTTGCTGCGAGGGTGATTTTTGATCCCGGTTGCTGACTAGTGTACGTACCCACGGGGAGCTTTCTGGTACTAGGTGGTGACTTGTAGATGGGCAGTGTGGTTTGTACTAGACACTTCGTATAGTCTTGTTAATAAATGGTCGGGATTGGTGGTATGTGTGGTGCAAGGTTCAGGGAAGATCTTCATTTGCTCTGGCAGTCTGACCCGGTGAGGTTGGTTAAGGAAATAGGGTGGGCAGTGTGGTCGAAGGTAATAGCGGTCCTACGCGAGAAAGCCGGAAGCTCGTAAGAGGATAAGGTGCGAGCTCTTCTCATGATCTCCTCATGGCGGGACATATTCCTGTTCGAGGGGTTGGCCTCTCTGATAAGGGGAGGGGTGGCAGTGTCGAGGTGGCAGTTGGCATAGGTTTTGGACGTTATTGGAGGTCGGCCGCGGATAACAAGCGGGATTTTCAAGTGCATCCGGAAGATGGACACCTGGGGCAACAACCCTGGTTTGGTCGGAGGGATTTTTATCCCTACGGGTTGGTCGTCCAGGACTGGTAGAAGGAGGCTCACCAGTATATAAAAAAGGGTGAAAAAAATTAAAAAATCGTACAATAATGTTTTTAAAAAAGAAAAAAAGTAGATGGTGGACAGTATAAAGTACGTATTTACGTTACAGAAAACAAAATGAGATCCAGTGTTGGTGTTTGTGTCCATGTTCTTGTGACGAAGTGTGTATGTTCGGCTCTGCTCTTCTCATCCGTGTTAACTATTCTTGGATTATTTGGATTCCCTACCCTGGTGAGTACGGCATTTTTTCAATTTGTTCATGTGAAACAGGAAAGTGTCAAGCCAGGAATAGAAATTATGTATGGTATATATTGGCAAAAGACTGCAGATTCTTTAATTTTCGAGGGTGCGATACCACTTACTTTCATGATGATGTGGTCAGGAATGTATTCCTCGGATTTTGACGCTGAGGCCATAGTGGAGGCAGCTTGCCCTAACAATAGCAGTCAGGAGGATGATTGTGAGGTTTTACGCCTGTTTTCTCATCTTGATGGGGTCGTAGTGTCTCAGTTTTTCATGCTAGACGTGGGAACAGGTCAAGACGTAGTCAATAATGTTTCCATGGGGACGGGGAGGCGAACACATGGCTTGGAATTCTTGGGGGCGGCCATGTGGCGGTGCTGCAATGTCCTCACAACTGAAGACGCAGAGGATGTGTGACATCAAAGGAGGGGTTAAAAGTTTATGCCGGACATGTAGACAAGGTGCTTCACAAAACGCATGAGAGCTACGTGACCTGTCTTGTGCACTACAGTCGTATAGTGCCGGTATCTCGGAGGTGTTAATTTCATCGAATCAGGCAAGGCAAAATTTGACACGATTTTTCGAAAATTTCTAAGAGATTACAAAATCAGAACTATACTATGAGGCTAGGGTTGTACATGCGGCTTTGCTTTTGCTGTTGTTTGTCAAAATTCTTGAACTTATCTTTTGATTAGAGCTACTAGACAGTTGCCGTGGAGGGCAAATACTAGCGGTCCTCATACCACCCTCTGTATTGATAGACTATCTTGTGTAATTAAGGAAAAAATTGTTGAAAGACGGGAAAGAGCAAGTTATAGAGACTTCAAAAATTACACAGTATTATAAATTGGATTTAGCAACTTGTTTGGTGTCAGGAGATATAGTTCTAGTGACAGTCCGCGTCCCTATTAAATCGCAGGGGATAAGGTGGCGTTTTTATGAACCCCAACCGGAGGTTTTCGCTTGGAAAAATTAGTCTTGTGAAATAAGGACAGAACTGGCCATATTTGCGGTGTCAAGGTTGCTTTTAAAGGAGATTTCTGGTAACTCTTTGCGACATTTTCAACCCCATATCGATTCATTGTGTTTATTGCCGAGAGTAGTATCTGGTAACAGCGATCGTCATTCAGGGTCGTGTTTATGTCATCTGTTTTTGGGAGCTAAGAGCGAGGCCGATGAGTTGCATAAGGTCTGTTATTTTCAATGTGTTGCGGACAGGGTTGTACAACTAACACAACTAGGATTGGAAAAGTACGTTCTCACTCATGCTAAGGGTGAGCTGCGGTTTGACTGCAGTTTGCTTAGCTCTGTTGAAATGGCTGTGCCAGAGGTAACTGACGTTGGATGTCTAGAGTTGTCGGTCCCATGTGATTGTAGGGTTTTGCTTAATGGTAAATTGTTGATTCAGGAATTGTATCCGTGCGATGCAAAGATAGTAATTGGAGTAAGTACGACCCATATTTTGCCGAATGGTTGGGCAAATTTAAACTTGACTGAAGGAAGAAGGGTCTTATTGTAATCGAAATTGATTTTTTGAAAATGTGACGGAATTCCTAGATACCAGTGGATGTTACGGGTCCCACATTCAAATATATCCGTTCCAGGGGACATTGGTGTATTGGATCTTGTTTTGAACTCATTTTTTAATTGGGGGAAGTTTGAAGAGACAGTCCTTCACGGCACAGCTTGCTGCTGCTTGCTCACGCAGGCTTGTAACTTAGACCCTGACTTTGGTTGTCCTGATTTTTGTTTTGAGAAATCCTCACTTGCTAGGATTGTGTGTCGTCAGACCAGCACAGGCTTTTTGTATCGGCCCAGTTGAGATCGGAATTTTTTAAATTATAATAGGCATGGTGGTTGGAACGTTAATGGTAGGGGTGCTGAGGATTTGTGTCTGGGAATGTTGGATATGGCGTCGGCGTCGCGTTTGTAAAAGTAGGGAGACTTCAGTTCCCTGACACCGTCGACAAAAAGAGTAGCACGCACACCAGAAACGGGAGAGAAACTTCCCACAGCTGCGGAAATTATACCAGAACGGAAGCAAGGAGACACTGAGACAAGGATGAAGATTTGACTTCATAAGGAGGAGAACGCCAAAGTTTGGGGGTCCCCAATCAATCAGAAAAAGTAGTCAACGAAGAATACGAAGCCGTGAGAGAAATAAAGGATTTCGCCGACAAAAGCGCCTTCGCCGGTTTCTTCCGACAAGAGAAGTGTGGTTGTGTCAATGTCGCAGGACAGCTAGAGAAAGGATAACAAAAGTCTATACTTCACATGTTAAAAAAATTATTTAAAAAAACATATATACATTGCGGCAAACCGCCGAATTTTATTGGAAGTATGGTCAATAAGGGAAATGGTACATTCTCAGTCAGGATGCCTGAGCTAAGATTCACTTTTTTCTTTATGCATTAACAAGGAGGGTGGAGTTCAAGACCTGTGCATTATAATAACCTAGATGAGCGCTGGTACAGTCAAACTCTATGGACGTGTTGGATTGATTGAACTAATGTTTTACAATGAATGTTTTTCTTTGTTTGTTTCTGTTGATAAAGAGCAATAATGGTTTTGTTTTTCAAAATGAAGAGAAATTGTTTATGATTTGTATTTTTGTATTTGATCATTTCAAATTTCGTTATATTCACATTGAAAGTATTTGTATTTTTTTTATTATGATTCAATTTTAAATTTTGCATTATTAAATGGATTCAATGAATAAATATTTGTGGAATAAAAGTCAAAATAAATGATTATTAAATAATATAATAGATTTTATATGATAAGGGAATAAATATAAATATAATAAAGGAACAATTTTGTAGAGAGCACACAGCAGTGTTATTAAATGATTATTTTTTGGTAAAATGGGTGACAGTTCAATTTCTAATGTTTTATAATAATAAGTTGCGGCATTTTTTTTTATTGGATATTGCTTAACAACTCATATTTATGCAACTTGGCTAATCGAGACGGGACGTAAGGGGCGACGCGGGGGGACAATGGGAGGACAGGCCTGTGCTGGTCAGAACTAGCAACAAGCTTATGGGGAGGGCAGGGGTTCCCCACGTCGTGGTCGTCTCCGTCTGTGTCATCATTCATCCGTGTTGTCCTTGTCGTCGCCGTCGGGGAGGTGGTCAAAGGGAAGGGGAAAGTTCCCCGACGACGACTCAGAGTTCGCCATTAGTTTCAGGAAAAAAAACTCCCCTAATTACGGGCCAAACTACAAGAAGGTTGAGAGTTGGAATTTGATGGCCCTTTGTAGGCAATAAGTGTCTAATGGTTATCGACTTATCGCAAATTGAGAGGTTGGTCACGTTGAGAATTACTATATTGTCATATATTTGGATAGATTATCCAAATACCTGTGGTATTATGCAGTTAAGACACTCAAGTTGCAGCAAGAGGTGTTGATCAGTTGGTAGTAATAACATGGACATAACCTAATGGATTGACGTCATATGGAATGTTGACCTAGTTAGTCAGCAGAAAGGGGGCTGTGAAGTAATCAAGCTGGCCCCAACAACGAGGTGTGTGTTTACTGAATAAGGCGCTGACGAGTTGTTTTGTCAGTCGAATTAGTATAACAATTTTGATTTTTCGGTTGAGTTATTATGCTGAGTTGAATGTTCATTTGGCAGAATTATGTGAATCCTGGAAGGACTTTTGGGAGCCAGGGAGATGTGGAAGAGTGAGGAAAGGCGCTGATTGGCCGAATGGGTCACATGGTTTGGTCGGCGGGAGGGGGAGCGTGCTCTGCTTGGAGTGAGCGAGGTCGCCTCCTGTGGTAGTTGAGTGAAGAACACACTGAAGCAAGGTCATACTCCATGTAATTGGTCCGTGAATTGATTGAATTGATTGAATTAATTGATTGAATATTGCTTTACGTCCATATTTATGCAACTTGGCTAATCGAGACGAAGGGAGGGACATAAGGGATGACGCGGGGGGACAAGGGGTGGACAGGCCTGTGCTGGTCAGAACCAGCCACAAGCATATGGGGAGGGCAGGGGTTCCCCCACGTCGTGGTCGTCTCCGTCTGTCTCATCATCTGTCCGTGTTGTCTTTGTCGTGGCCGTCGGGGAGGTAGTCAAAGGGAAGGGGTTCCCCGACGACGACCCAGAGCTCGCCATTAGTTTCAGGGAGTGAGACTCCCCTATTCACGGGCCAAACCGCGAGAAGGTGTCGAGTTGGAATTTGAAGGCCCATTGAAGACATCGAAACGGGTACCGAGCCGTGTGAGGATAAGTGTAGAAGAAGAAGACACAAGGCATCCATGGTGGAAACACTGAAGTAACAGGCAAGAGTGAAGAGTCGCAAGACCACCCGAGGGATGAGACCGACTACAGCCGACTTCAGAGGGTCCAACGTCTGCGTGGGGTTTCAGTCCATCCAGGGAGGCAGTCCATCTGTTGAGCCGTCCTACCTTAGTCCTGGGGTGTAAACGTAAGTCGTGTATTCACATCCAAAGGGTAACTAAAGAATGTAATTGTGGGAACCTGACACGTCAACCAGTCAGCGTCATGCACAGGTCTAATTCCTGGTCAGAATAGGATTGTTGTGTTTATTTAATACATTGGCCCTTCTTTGAATTGAAAGCTGTGGTTATGTACTGTTCTTTACGCTATAACCCTCTTGAATCCCTATCAACCCAAGGTCTCGGTCGATTCTATGAGCCCAGGTCCTGAGAGGAGTTACGTTCTGTGTGATATAGTATTAAGTTTGATTGATAGATTTGATGAACTGTTCGGGTTGGTCGGTATTCGTTAACAGTCAATTTGTGTGGGGGGGATATTTATTTATCAGGCACTCCCATGATTGTTGACTGTTTGTTTTCCTTCGAGTAGTAACTAGGATTATTGAGGTATATATTTTGAAGGAATGTCTTGGTTCCAAAACGTGTTCGTGCTGGAAGATGCAATCAGCTATGTGTTTTCATATAGTGGTCCTGGGTTCGCATCTCTTGCATGGTAAACATAGAATAAGAGGTCATAGGATTTCCAGGTGTTAGGCTATAACCGATTGTTCTTGGTTACAATCGGTATGATTATAGTTGCGGGTATTTAATACCTTGTATTTTTGGAGATAGTATATAATCTGGTCTGGTGCTATATTATAATATTATGATTATATATAATGATTATAATATTGTGATTTATTATAAAGGTGAAGTCTTGTTGAACAGATAGGAATGTAGTCGTATTTAATTACTGGGTAATTAAATAGGACTGGCATAGTGTTGTATTTGTGTTTAACGTGAGAACTCAAAGCTGGAGGTGCCGCTTTTATATGTACTTCTGTTTACGAGTTCGTAAGCGCGAGACAGCAGTAGACAGCGTAGTCTGACATGGGGTATGCTTTGTTATGTTTTCTCGAGACATAATTGGGTATGAAAGACTGGCTTATGATCAGTTAAGTGGCTCAGCGTGGGCGTGGTCTTGTGTGTAGCTACATTCTGAGTGTGGAATGTGCCGGTCGGCAATATTAAGTTTAATTCTTTGGTCGGTGACCGGGTTTCCGGTGCAATGAGGATCATTGTGACGATTATAGAATTGCTAGGTGAATATATATTCATTTGGACGTCCTTATAGGTTGTTATTTCGAGGGGGGATATTGTGGATATATCTGGCCTGGAATTAAAATGTAGTTTGCCACCTGTGTTTTGTGGTAGATCTTTATAATGTTCTATTGTGCTAGGTGCATAAAAATGTTTGTTGTCGGCAACAATCGACAATATATATTATATTCTAGGTGAATATAATGGTTTTTATGGGGAATACCATGGATGGTATAAAAGAGATATATATATATATATATATTTTAGGTGAATATAATGGTTTCATATCAGTGGACCATATGTTGTTGGATACAAGAAGCTATTTCCTTAGTGGTATTGGGTTCAATTCTCTCACACAGCATTTCGTCTTGAGATGTTGTTTGTGCTTGTGTTCATTTAGCTAGACAATGTTTCTAGGTAAAGAGATGAAGTATTTGGTAGGGATATTTTATATCTGGTACAGATACTGACGATCTAGGGGCATAAGTCCAACATAATGGCCGCTGGGATGTCAATTTTTGTTGATTTAACTTGAATCTCGGTTTTGATCATACGTGGAGTTTCGGTAGCACACGTGTGACTTGGGTGACCCATTGCGGGTGTCCATCTACGATACCGGATGTCGGGCAATGCACTGTGTGCTGACGTCAGGTTTTCGTTTTGGCGATCGGCGCGTGGACGTAGGGGTCAATGTAATTGACAGACTAGGGAGTAATGAACCCTAGTTTTGTTGGTGATTGGAGCGGGGTAGTATCTTCGTGGTGGTTGGTTTTAGGGGTGTCCTGAATGCTAGAGTTAAGTTTTATGATAGTTTAGGTTTACTAAGTCTTCAGCTTATATAGCATGCATTGGAAATTAGGTTTATTCTCGTACTGCTGGTACACTTAGGCTAGGTTTTAGGTTATTGAAGCGATGGACACCCTTATTTTATGATTGTCTTTGATGGTCATGGGTCTAGTTGCTAGGTGTGGTTGAGTAGGAGTAGGCAACGTGGACGGAGTATTTGTTTATTTACTTCGTTTTGCTTTTTGTGAGCGGAATTTATGGTTTGATATAATATATATAAATATATATTTGCTTTTTGTGAGCGGAATTTATGGTTTGATATAATATATATAAATATATATATTCGGATTTGATTGTTTCAAATTGCGGTGTCTTGTTTTATAAATTCTAATATTTTGGAATATTTTGAATTTCATAGCTTTCTTTGGTCTATTTTGCATAGGCCTATGGTTTATTAAATTGTTGGTTGGCTTTTAGTGACGCGGGTCATTGGCTCCCGGGTTCGTTTTTTGAAATATCTATGTGTGAAATTACTTATTGTGAAATTTATTTCTAATCATTTTTTATATTCGTTTGGTTCAATTTCGCAATCATTAAGCTTGCTCAGTCGTTTTCGTTTTCGTAGGTGCGTTGAATGTACGTCATTGATGAGCTGACTATGAGGTTTGGGGCTAGTAATGGCTTAGTGAATAGGGAGGAATTGTACTTCGATTTGCTGTATATGTCTGTTCGTGCAGTTTTTTTTTGCTGATTGGGGTATGTCCTTATGGTTCATAGTTCCTTTTTGAAATTCATGTACGAATTTTGTATTGCTTCGGTCAGTGTGCTTTGTGTTTTTGTGGCAAAATGATCACTGTTAGCTTTTGGAAAAATGGCGTGTGTGAATAAAGTGGTTATTGGCTGTGTGGTAGATGGGGGGCAGCAGGCGGTGGCGACCCTGGTAGAGTACGGGCGGGCGCGGGCGCTTCGGGCGGTTCGCCTCGTGGTAGTTCGGGCGGGGGACTGGTCAGCCCAGGGAGTGGGCTGGGAGTCAGTTGAGGACCAGCGCCGGGTCCGTTGTAAAGTGCAGGCCTGGGGGTCGTTGTTATATTTTGAGGTGTTGGCCTGTCTGGCGAGCGGAGGAGTGGAGGTGCCGCGCTGGATGGTGGCCCGGGCCCATGCCATTTATTTTGGAGAGGTGTAGGGCGTACTTGGGGGAGTACGGAGTCCACCCGGAGGACGATTAACATCGGGCTTGGTGGCAGTTAAGTCCGTGGATGGGGCCCCGAGCCCTGTATGCGTATGGGCTGGGGGACCTATCCTGGTAGGCTTCCGGGTGGTCTTGTCTCGTAAAGGAGACGCAAAGAAAATATTAAAAAGTGTAATATTGTGATGAAATTTGATCACTACTCGTCGATTATTGATTATCAATCAATAGTATTTAGGCATAACTTATCAACAGTGCCAGCTATAGTTAAGCGAAGGACAATAGGACAATAGATAGATAGTCAAACAACTGGCATGGATTGGGTCTGTCCAATTCATGATTAGCAATCATTGGATGGATAAATAAATATTGGTTACAACCAATATTGATTTATCATACCAGTGATTGGAAAGCCTATTGGGCTGGATTCCCACACAATCATTGTTACGTCACAGATTCACAAAGCACATGGCGGGTCAGTATCTCTTAGTACGTGACTTGTAACTGATTAGCTGTAGCTGACTCGGCAGTACTGTCGACGTCACGAGTATTTCTACTTGGATGCAACAGATGGAAGATTTTGTGTTGCATTCAAGATTGTTTTATGAACAAATGTACCTCCATTGATTTAACATTATGGGATCCAGCCTCTGGGTGGGGATAAAGGAGGGATTTTCTCCTCTAACCCCACCACTCTGATCAGCCACATTGGCTCGCTTCTAATCAATCTTCAGCAGAGATAGGAGGTGTTTTCAGATTTGACAATGAAATTAGGCCTGTTTGTACTGAGTAAGTTTATGTGAACTTTTATTAAAGATATATAGTTAGTACAAAGTGTTACATGCTTAATAAATAGGGAGCACCTAGAAATCCTCCCATTCCTGAATCACCAAGGGCCAAATAGCCTCCATTATTTACAGTGTCAAGTTCAGTTATTAAAATCTAGACTCACGCGCTCGGCACTACAATTTGGTGGCAGCATACGGAATTTTTACTAGTAAAAATTAAAGAACTCACTGGAGACTATTTTTCCCTGGCTGATTTAGTTTGGGAGGTGGAGAGCAGCAGCAAAGGGTAAGTCACAAACATCTTTTTATCCTTTGTTGGAATTGATCTTGCATAATTTGCTGAACCAGTCTGATTTTTATCAAGTGAATCTAAAATGGCTTTGACTCAAGAGAATTTTGACAAGCTGATATCTACAGTAAATGCATTGCAAGTAGAATTGAAAGAATTGAAAAAGAGAGACAAATCAGCTGTAAAATCAGAGCAACTGGGCTCAAGTCAGACTGGAATCCAAATTATTAAAGATCTCACAGTAAGTAATTTAATAAAACCCTGGGGAGGAGGGACCTCAGACGTAGCAGTCGAGGATTTTCTCGCCCAGGTGGAGAAGGCAGGCGACCTGGGTGGTTGGACGGACGCCGACAAAATCAAAATCATTGGCCTAAAGCTAGAGGGGGCGGCATTGACGTTCCTAAATAGCAGTGAGCACCTCCAATCACCGACGGTTCAATACGATGAATTTAAGCGCGAATTCATTAACCGATTCAAGTCGCGGCAGCCTGATCAATTTTATTACTCTCAACTACAAAATGCCAAGCAGGCAAAAGGGGAAACTGTCCAAGATTTCGCAGACCGTTGTAAAAAACTTAATCTGGGGACCATCCGGAAAGTAGGGGATGGCCAGGCACAAAAAATCATCAACGAGGAAGCGGAGCGACGGCTGCTAGCCGCGTTTACCAACGGGTTGAGTGGCAACGTGGGCGTCCAGGTCGGTTATAGGATGCCCGCCACCTTCGCGGAGGCACTCAACCACGCGCTTTCAGTAAGCGCAGTGGACAGGGGGAAACGAGTAAATGGGGAACCTTTCAGTAAGCGCAGTGGAAAGGGGGCAATTCCATTCACCTGCTATGGCTGCGGTAAAACCGGCCATATGAAGCGGAATTGCACTAATTCGGCAGGGTACGTGAAACCGCAGACAGCCGAGGCTAGCCAACAGCCTCAGCAAAATCCTCAACCTCCCCTACATGCACTTACTGCAAAAGAGGGGCCACGTAAAGGCGGACTGTTACTAAAAAAAAGGGCCGATAAGGCTAAGGCGGCCCCAAACGGGACGAGTTCGACACAGGCCCCAGCGTCGGACGAGAACTAGCCGAGGTGGTGATAGTACCTAGTGTAGCCACTCCTGGGGAAGGGGAAGGGGAACTTCTCATAGAAGCCAACATAGAGGGGAAAGTTAGGAAACTGCTAGTCGACACAGGAGCGACAATCTCTATGTTACAACCAGGGGTCAGTAAGTCTACATTACAGGTAAATCACACACAGGCAAGGGGTGTAACAGGATCAGACATAAATCTATTAGGGCTACAATCTGTTACGTTTAACCTCCTGAAAAACCGATATAATAATCTGTTTCATGTAGCCGAACTAAATCTTCCATACGATGGCATAATCGGTGTTGATTTTCTCTTACGAGAGAAAATAACATTAGATCTCGACAAACTACACTTAACAATAGGTAAAAGCAGAATACCGCTCGTCGGTAAAACAGCACGCGTTGCGACTTGTCCGCAAGGACATGTTTGCACATCTTGTTCGACAAGATTCACACGGGACCTGAAGGGACTAGTGACCCCGTCTGGTTTCGAATCAACAATGGCTAATCAGGACATCACTAACCCTATTAGCCAAGCCTCGGCTAAGCCTCCAGGAACCACTACTCCTGGAGCAAACTTAGCACAGGCAACCGAACAAGAAAACGCTAGTAAGCCTGTACACGCTGACAAGCCTTTTTGGAAAGTTTTCGCGCACGAGACAACAACGTTGCCAGGTCACAGCGAAGTGATTGTGTATGGAAGGTTAGACAGAGCGGGAACCGATTTCCCTTTCACTGTGAAATGTGCAATTTCCACAAATTCCGTAGCCCTATTTGCATTCCACATCTCACTCTCCCTTTTTTTTCACTTGGGCCATACACCCGCATAAACCGTCCGAGATTGATCTAAACTTGTACGTTTTAAACAAAAAGTTTATGGCATGGTACGGGACGTTGCCATCAAGATATAAATCAACAATGCGTTATTCTTATTTATTTTATTTTTTATTAACATTAATGGCTGTGCACGGTTTGGTCTGTTTCACTACGGTCCTGACGTACCCGTTTCTATATATTATCCATTGACTTGAATGCTCTTTGGTGTTTGTCCCTTCCAATATCCCTGATCAAAAGATTATTTCCCTACTTTTTTTCTTCTAGGGTTTTTTTTTTCAGCTTTGGGTTGCCGTCGAGGAACTAGCCCCCTTCCCTGTAATTACAGGGGCTACTCCCTCCTTCGTTGTTGTTTATTTTTCATTTTATTTTTATACACCACATTACCATTTTTATTATATATATATATACACCGCATTACCATTTTTATTATATATATATACACCGCATTACCATTTTTATTATATGAATCTTCATCTAGCACCGAAATATTGTAACCACGCTGCCAGCCATCTGCAGTGTTAACAGCTACACAGGTACCATCAGCAGGCCTGAAGTTTATATCAGTCAGCAGATCTTCACACACTGTAGACAAATTACCAAATACTTGATAGTAAGCCTGTCGAATCGTTTTACTTGTTAGTGTTAGAGTAAAGTCTTCAGTCAGTCGTGATTGAACTTTGCAGACACCATTTTCTTTAACCTTTTCAATGCTGGGTTTTGAACGGAGCACCCAACACCCCAGTGCTGGGTTATTTTGAGCAAAAAGTCTATTTCTCTCACTTGTATTTGATAGTAATATTTAACTTATCAAAATGTTTAATCATCCTTGAAATGAAGTAAATTTCATTACACTATACACCTTGTTTAGATTGTCTTGCTTTTATACTGTCAAGACTATTATTTACATGTGACAATTGCCCTAGGCCTAGCAATGGCCTACGAAAGTGTGAGCTGGTTTTCGTCAACTAGGCCTACTGACAACGTCCTCTACTTCTCTATTATTTCAACCTTTACCTTCTTCAAAGTCTATGATTGCTAACCAAGTCGGAATAGTGATCATAAACCTCCTAATTACAACCTATTTGCCTGAAAACTGTGTTCTTTCATCATCCTAACCTTTTCCAGACGCCATTATTATCTTCACTTGTTGTTTTTTGCCAATTTTCACTACTGAAATAACTGACAGAGCCATCTGTGGTCAAACTACCAAACTAGAAGATGGTTAAACAGTTTGCACATAGAGTGCAGCACAGTTTAAAAATCGACTTTTTACAATCGATTATATCTATCAGCAGCAACAAGCGCGCGCGTTTCGAAACTACCCCAGATCGAGTATACTCGACGGCCGCACTGGGGAACACAAGATGGCGGCATCGAGTATACTCGATGGCCGCACGGAAAAGGTTAACTCCAAGCACACTTAGCGACAGAAGGTAGATGAGGACAGAGGACTTGAAGAATTGGAGACTTGGGGGATAAAGGAGGGATTTTAGGGTACAAGGGTTGGGTTTGGGTTGGGGATTTTCAGAAATGTAGGCTCCTTTTTGGACACTCCGGCTGTCTTGCCACTTCCCGGCTCAGCACGTGCCATCTGGTTTCGCTACGCGATCCCTATGGGCTATGTCCACACCTGCACCCCTGTGGGTGCGGGTATTCTGTATTTTTTTTTCCATTGTCATATTGAACACAACTACTAACAAATAACAAAGCAGACAACAAAACACCAATTAACAAAACAGACAACAGAACAACAAATAAACAACAAATAACTGGACTCGTCGCAAGCTGCTACAGTAGTAGGTTTCTCGATAGCGAGTTTCTGGATGCGTCAGTGCCTGTACAGCTTGCGGTAGGAGAGTCCTAGGATAATACTTGCTGACTAATCATTTTTGTCCACAGGAACTTCACTGCCAGCCAAACTTATACAGAATGTAGGCTTTTCGACAGCGAATAGCTGAATGCTTCTATGCCTGTTAAGTTTGTGGTAGTTTTATGTTTTGCTGATAGCCAAACTTATACAGAATGTAGGCTTTTCGACAACGAATCGCCGAATGCCTCTGTGCCTGATAAGTTGTGGTAGTTTTATTCCAGAGAGCCTTTCCCCATTCCCCATTGAAATTCTACTTCCGTGGCTATAATAATGGTAATGGATGCGTCAGCCGTGCACAGTTTGTTTATACTGACTCCGATACGCTGGAATCTCCTTTTTCTTTTTTTTTTTTTTTAAATCCGCAGAACCTAAATTTAGTACTTAATACTTGTACATATTAGGCTTGCTGTTCAATCTCGGACGCAGACTGTATGGTGTAGACGGTTCCGGTGTTGGCGGAGCAGCTTGTGGCGGTGTGGCCACTGCTTCCGCGTTACTTGCATCTCCATATACTTCGTCCTGTACTACCGCGTCTCCTTGCGCGTCCTCATAGTCAGAACCTGGAGTTAAGGGACCACTACTAGTTGGTTCCCCTTCAGTTGTAGTTACATTTTCTTCATTTTGGTTAACATTTTGCATTTCCCCAACAACGTTTTCCGTGTTTTGGTCCTCAATGCCTTGGGCATTGTCGAGAGTAGTATCTTGACTTATTATTGCGTCCTTATTTCCTGTATTTTCTTTCTCTACAGAGGTTCCGTCGCTGGTACTTGCTTTCTCGGTATCCAAAACATCGGGTGACTGAGTGCCAGTGTTCTCAATCGTCTCTTCTTTTTCCTCTTCTTCTTCGCTTGAGTGTTCTTCGTCTTCGATCGACTGCTCTTCGTCTTCGATCGACTGCTCCTCGTCCTCGATTGAGCTTTCTTCCGAGTCGCTCGATGTTTGTGACGAGTCGCTTGACGTCTGAGACGAGTCACTGCTTGAGCTGACAGGTTTGCTTGTAGAAGGTTGTTGGTGGAGGATAGAAAGTATGTTCAGAACTACGCCGATAAGGCTCAAGCGTTGACACTGTTGACTAAACAGGACACCATATTCAAATGGGGTGAAGAACAACAGCGGGCATTCGAAACGTTAAAAGAAGAACTATGCGGGGAGGCGATACTGAGGTACCCAGTATTTACTGAACCGTTTATACTAACGACTGACGCGAGCGGTGTGGCACTGGGAGCGGTTCTTTCCCAAAAATTGAATGGGGAGGAAAGACCAATCGCCTATGCAAGTAGACAGCTGAATAAAGCCGAGAGGAACTATAGCGCGACCGATAGAGAAATGCTCGCGGTAGTATGGGGAACAAAGTACTTTCGTTGCTACTTGTATGGCAGAAAATTTACAGTGTACACCGACCATGCTCCTTTGAAATGGATGTTAAAACTGAAAGAGCCGAAGTCTTCAAGATGGACTCGCTGGATGGTGCGACTCTCCGAGTTCGAATTCGACGTAATTCATAAACCGGGTAAAGCGAACACGAACGCCGACGCGCTGTCTAGACAAGTCAATGCGGTGACTAAAAAAAGAAAGGGGGAGTATCTACCCCTGATAAGCAGAGAACTAGTTTTAGAAGAACAGGGAAAGGACGAATACTGTCAAAATATCTTGGGGAAATTGGACAGACCCAATCCATGCCAGTTGTTTGACTATCTATCTATTGTCCTATTGTCCTATGTTGCGACTTGTCCCCAAGGACATGTTTGCACATCTTGTTCGACAAGATTCACACGGGACCTGAAGGGACTAGTGACCCCGTCTGGTTTCGAATCAACAATGGCTAATCAGGACATCACTAACCCTATTAGCCAAGCCTCGGCTAAGCCTCCAGGAACCACTACTCCTGGAGCAAACTTAGCACAGGCAACCGAACAAGAAAACGCTAGTAAGCCTGTACACGCTGACAAGCCTATTTGGAAAGTTTTCGCGCACGAGACAACAACGTTACCAGGTCACAGCGAAGTGATTGTGTATGGAAGGTTAAACAGAGCGGGAACCGATTTCCCTTCCGCGGTGGTTGTCGAACCTCACATGGTTCAACTACACGGAATATTAGTGGCCAGAGTTGCTGCTAATACTCAAGGAAATCTGGTACCCCTAAAGCTCATGAACGTCGGTCTAGACGCTGTTCTTTTGTCAAAGAACACGTTGTTAGGAGAGGCAGAGGGGATCGATCCGCCTGAACTCGACACCCGGAAAAGAGTTCGTGCTGTCACTGCTAGCAAAGAAGAAAAGGAAGTGAATTCACGAAAACGGCAGCACGAAATAGCCAAAGTTAGGGCACTCCTTAATGATAAATTGACCCATTTAGAGCTGGAAGATAGGGCTAAATTGGGGGATGTACTCGATGAGTACATAGAGCTATTTCTCGACTCGGAGAATGATTTGGGGTGTACGAGCAAGGTTAAACATAGAATCATAACAGATGATGCGAAACCGGTTCGGAAAGCGCCGTATCGCATTCCACACGCTTTGAAAGAAGTGGTGGACAGTCACATTCAAGATATGCTTAAAAAGGGTATTATCGAGCCATCAAGCTCACCGTGGTCAGCCCCTATCATTATGGTACCAAAGAAAACGTCGAAAAACGGCGAAAAGAAGTACCGGCTCGTAACGGATTTCCGCGCACTGAACGAAATAACCAAGGGCGACGCCTATCCGTTACCTCGGCTCGACGACACGATTGAGAGCCTAGGTAACTGTAGATACTTTTCTACGTTAGACTTAAAAAGCGGATTTTTTCAAATAGAACTTGATGAAAATAATAGGGAAAAGACAGGATTTTCCACCCCTAACCTAGGCCATTTTCAGTATCCCAGGATGGCCATTGGCCTCAAAGGCGCGCCAGCCACATTTCAGCGTCTAATGGACTGTGTGCTGGCAGGGCTGAAAGGCATTGAGTGTATGGTATATCTAGATGATATCATCATATATAGCGTCACGCTGGACGAACACATTCAAAGTCTGAAAAACGTGTTAGATAGGCTCAAAGAAGCCAACCTACACATTCAACCAGAGAAGTGTGTGTTCGCACAGGCAGAGGCAAATTACTTAGGTCATGTTGTTACTAATGAAGGAGTGAAAACTGACCCGAGGCTTGTAAAAGCCATAAAACAGTACGCACAACCGAGGGACGTAAAAAGAGTGCGCGCGTTCCTCGGCCTAAGTGGTTATTAAAGAAAGTAACTTCACGCGCGTAATACAGTTCCACATTTTAACATGTTGGAAGAAAAGTTCGAAAACTTAAAAGTTTATGTTGCACCTAGCCTAAATAAATTCGCGAAACCCAAGGAAAATCAGATATATTGAGCCAAGCCCTAGAGCTATCACAGTCAGTTCCAAAAACTGAGAACCTACACTGTTGACAAGTTATCCCCAAAATTATTCCAAATTTAGAAAAGAATAAATATTTCAAATATATGCTTCTTTTAAATTGCGGAAGGCTGTAATATAGTGATGAAATTTGATCACTACTAGTCGATTATTGATTATCAATCAATAGTATTTAGGCATAACTTATCAACAGTGCCAGCTATAGTTAAGCATAGGACAATAGGACAATAGATAGATAGTCAAACAACTGGCATGGATTGGGTCTGTCCAATTCATGATTAGCAATCATTGGATGGATAAATAAATATTGGTTACAACCAATATTGATTTATCATACCAGTGATTGGAAAGCCTATTGGGCTGGATTCCCACACAATCATTGTTACGTCACAGATTCACAAAGCACATGGCGGGTCAGTATCTCTTAGTACGTGACTTGTAACTGATTAGCTGTAGCTGACTCGGCAGTACTGTCGACGTCACGAGTATTTCTACTTGGATGCAACAGATGGAAGATTTTGTGTTGCATTCAAGATTGTTTTATGAACAACTGTACCTCCATTGATTTAACATTATGGGATCCAGCCTCTGGGTGGGGATAAAGGAGGGATTTTCTCCTCTAACCCCACCACTCTGATCAGCCATATTGGCTCGCTTCTAATCAATCTTCAGCAGAGATAGGAGGTGTTTTCAGATTTGACAATGAAATTAGGCCTGTTTGTACTGAGTAAGTTTATGTGAACTTTTATTAAAGATATATAGTTAGTACAAAGTGTTACATGCTTAATAAATAGGGAGCACCTAGAAATCCTCCCATTCCTGAATCACCAAGGGCCAAATAGCCTCCATTATTTACAGTGTCAAGTTCAGTTATTAAAATCTAGACTCACGCGCTCGGCACTACAAAGTATCTGAAAATTTAATTAAAAAATTTAAAAAGTGCGTAAACTTAAAAAAAAAATAGATTAGAGTAGGGGTGGTTGGTGGATAGTATAAAGTGCTACTTCACGTTCCAGATGGGTGTGATGTGATGACGTGGTCGTCTCCGTCTTGTGTCATCATCCATCCGTGTTGTCATTGTCGTCGCCGTCGGGGAGGTGGTCAAAGGGAAGGGGAAAGTTCCCCGACGACGACACAGAGCTCACCATTAGTTTCAGGGAGAAAAACTCCCCTAATCACGGGCCAAACTACGAGAAGGTTGCGAGTTGGAATTTGATGGCCCTTTGCAGGCAATTAGTGTATAATGGTTTTCGCAAATTGAGAGGTTGGTCACATTGAGAGTTACTATATTTCACTCGTTTTTCGAGGCTTCACGATTTATTACGCATCAAAAATTAATTTTCAATGATCTTCTTCAAAGTAATATCTCTGATTCAGAAAATTGGTAAATTCATGGAGTCTGTCTGATTTGTTTTATCACTGTGTGCTAAGCTATTTCTCGGTCATAGAGCAACGTCAGTCGTTTCCTGTCGTTATTATGGTTTGGCAAACTATTAGGAGCAAGTTGCTGTTGTTTTCGTTTTCTGTTACAGTTAACTTGAGAGTAACCACATGCTCTACAAACCAGGCGGAACCTACCCGCTGTTATCTGAGAGGAGACACCAGAACAATAAGGTGATCTTCATCCATCCTGTCGGAGGGCGCACTGAACCAATGGGATTAAATGTTTTTGTAATTGACCAGCAGTTTCATAATTTTTTTTATTATTCAGGGTCTTTGCGACTGTGAGTTTTAAATGCATGTTTATTGTTTTGATATTTGAATTTTATACACAGGCAAATGGTCGATGTCGGTATTATTGTGTTTTTCCGATATTTTTTAAATCTTGTCTGTGCTAGACTAAAATAGGGTTGTGCAGCTACACTTGTTGCATTTACTTAGTTTTTGGATAAAAAGTTTTACTGTAGGTTAGAGTCACGTTCATAATAGATCCTGGGTGTATGACCAAAAAGGTAAGTTTATGTATTTTACTGCAGTGGACGTGGATAGTTTTTTTTAAGGGGGAAAGAGGGTTGTTTTCCCTTGCCTTTCTTTTCGTTTGGGTTTTCAGAGAGGACTCTGGTGGGATGTCATCTACGATTCGTCTGGACAACGATGGCATCGAGACACTGGATGAAGGCAACTTAAGACGACTGGACGTAGACGCAGCAGGCCATGTGTGCGAGGATGACATCTTGACCGGAGTATGGGTGTCAAGAATTCAGCTTCGAACACGCCAGGAGGTGAGGTCGACATGTTATGCGGCATCACGTGCGCCAACAACATCAAGACTCTTTGAACAAGGCGTCCGCAAAAACACGGGGTCGTGTTTGAACCGGGAGGGGGAGATGTCAGATATAGGGCTATTCTAGCCAAATATCTGTGTTTTATTCAATAAAGACGTAGTTAATTACGGCAAGATATCGCAATCGTGTAGGAGTGACATTATCGGGTTATTAACCAAGATTACCAAATGATTGTCGTCATTGGAAGTAACAAAGGCGGCTAGTCAGCTATAGCCCGGTTTATTGAGCAATCAAGCTAACAAACTGTTTGAGAGGCGATGGCCGGACAAAAGCTGACGAGTGGCGTTCCATCATACTAATTAGTCGAACGTTAATGGGTTTTGATTGATGGATACCGTTTAACTAATCACTTATTGTCAAGAGATGTATGGAACTCAGGGTGAAGGCTTGGCCGGGAGGGACGCGCCCATTGGACGCGCGGGACCACGTGGTTTGACTTGAGAAGCCAGGTCCCGAGGCTAGACCGGCGTAGGCGAGGGCAAGGTCAACCGCTGGGCAGTTGAGTGGAGACCGAACTGGAGCAAACACACAGAAGAAGGACTGAAGGGGTGACCATGTTTGCGGTGTGTCTTATGTTCAACATAAGTGCCTGAGTAATTGAGTGGAAGCTTCGAGTGACCAGTGGCGAATGGTTAACAGGCGGAGCTAGCTGTTCAAATGGCGAAGAAGTAGAGTACAGAAAGAGGGTGTCCTGATACGTCCGACTACAGGGTGTCTGGCTAAGTCCGACTTCAGGGTGACCAGGAAGACTGACTTCAGGACGTACCGTCCTACCAGAATACTAGGGTTTCTCCGTAAGTCATGACCTCACTTTCATAAGATAGTTCTAGAGTAAAAGGATGACTAACATGCTCCATGGTAAGAATGGTTTTGTTGTTTCTTCTTTCAATACAGTGCCCCTTCTTTTAAACTGACGACTGAAATTATGTACCACCCTCTACATGAATCCTCATCAATGTTCTTATCAACCCAGGGTCTCGGTCAATGTAACTAGATTAAGATTTTATTGGATATTGCTTAACGTCTCATATTTATGCAACTTGGCTAATCGAGAAGAAGGGAGGGACGTAAGGGACGACGCGGAGGGACAAGGGGTGGACAGGCCTGTGCTGGTCAGAACCAGCTACAAGCTTAAGGGGAGGGCAGGGGTTCCCCCATGTCGTGGTCGTCTCCGTCTGTGTCATCATCCAAAATTAGGTCCTGGGGTGTCACGCTGCGTCCCCCAAACAACTGACACCCAGGCAAGTAACATCCTTATCCAGGTGCTTAACATTTAGAAATGACATGATGAAGCTTAAACCCATAAACATGACAGTATGATTTCTTGGTACCCAGGGCGTGATACTCCTTTTCTTCCTCCGGTCATTGTTGGTTCTAAGAGCCAAGCGTTGTCGAAAGTAATGCCCCTCTTGTCCTCGTAGACGTCGTTACTGATTAGAATATTTTTCAAATATCAGCGTTGTCACTCCCAACAAAGCGCTTGTCTGATTCGACCGATACGGTGGATGTACTCGTCGATTCTTTTAGGCATATCGTAGTACATCGCGGATGACATTCTCAAAGAACACCTGATCACTCCGCGGGTCTCCTCGTGGATGAAGTTGGAGATTTGCTTGACAACTCCTCGGCATGCGCGGTAACTGTAAATGTCGAGTCCCTTGGCAGCTACCGCAAAAGGTGACAGCTAGGTGGATGACGTTCTCAAGCAACACCTTGAGCCTTCCGCGGATCTCCTCGTGGATGGGGTCAGATATTCTCTTGACACGTCTTTGATGTGCCAGGTAACGGTTTATGTCGAGTCCCTTGGCAGCAACCGCTTTAGATGACGGCGTCGAAGATGACGTTCTCCAGTTTTTGGCATGGTATCATGGTTCAACATCTTCTAGATGTAGGGAATGATGTCCCCCAGATAAAAGTTGATCTTCAGCCTCTCCCCCACAGAAATATATTTTCCCCTAATCCGATTGAGATCGTATTTTCGTAGTTTTAGCAATGGTAATGAGTAAGTCGACCGTGCACAGCTTGTTTCTCAAGCAACACCATGAGCCCTCTGCGGATCTCCTCGTGGATGGGGTCAGATATTCTCTTGACACGTCTTTGATGTGCCAGGTAACGGTTTAAGTCGAGTCCCTTGGCAGCAACCGCTTTAGATGACGGCGTCGAAGATGACGCTCTCCAGTTTTTGGCATGGTATCATGGTTCAACATCTTCTAGATGTAGGGAATAATGTCCCCCAGATATAAGTTATAACTTCAGCCTCCCCCCACAGAAATATATTTTCCCCTAATCCGATTGAGATCGTATTTTCGTAGTTTTAGCAATGGTAATGAGAAAGTCTACCATGAACAGCTTGTTTCTTAAGCAACACCATGAGCCCTCCGCGGATCTCCTCGTGGATGGGGTCAGATATTCTCTTGACACGTCTTTGATGTGCCAGGTAACGGTTTATGTCAAGTCCATTGGCAGCAACCGCTTTAGATGACGGCGTCGAAGATGACGTTCTCCAAATTTTTGGCATGGTATCATGGTTTAACATCTTCTAGATGAAGGGAATAATGTCCCCCAGATATAAGTTGATCTTCAGCCTCCCCCCCACAGAAATATATTTTCCCCTAATCCGATTGAGATCGTATTTTCGTAGTTTTAGCAATGGTAATGAGTAAGTCGACCGTGCACAGCTTGTTTCTCAAGCATCACCATGAGCCCTCCGCGGATCTCCTCGTGGATGGGGTCAGATATTCTATTGACACGTCTTTGATGTGCCAGGTAACGGTTTAAGTCGAGTCCCTTGGCAGCAACCGCTTTAGATGACGGCATCGAAGATGACGCTCTCCAGTTTTTGGCACGGTATCATTGTTCAACATCTTCTAGATGAAGGGAATAATGTCCCCCAGATATAAAATGATCTTCAGCCTCCTCCCCACAGAAATATATTTCCCCTAATCCGATTGAGATCGTATTTTTGTAGTTTTAGCAATGGTAATGAGTAAGTCGACCATGCACAGCTTGTTTTTCAAGCAACACCATGAGCCCTCCACGGATCTCCTCGTGGATGGGGTCAGATATTCTCTTGACACGTCTTTGATGTGCCAGGTAACGGTTTATGTCGAGTCCCTTGGCAGCAACCGCTGTAGATGATGGCGTCGAAGATGACGTTCTCCAGTTTTTGGCATGGTATCATGGTTCAACATCTTCTAGATGTAGGGAATGATGTCCCCCAGATAAAAGTTGATCTTCAGCCATCCCCCACAGAAATAAATTTTCCCCTAATTTGATTGAGATCGTATATTCAAAGTTTTAGCAATGGTAATGAGTAAGTCGACCATGCACAGCTTGTTTCTCAAGCAACACCATGAGCCCTCTGCGGATCTCCTCGTGGATGGGGTCAGATATTCTCTTGACACGTCTTTGATGTGCCAAGTAGCGGTTTAAGTCGAGTCCCTTGGCAGCAACCGCTTTAGATGACGGCGTCGGAGATGCCGTTCTCCAGGTTTTGGCATGGTATCATGGTTCAACATCTTCTAGATGTAGGGAATAATGTCCCCCAGATATAAGTTGATCTTCAGCCTCCCCCCACAGAAATATATTTTCCCCTAATCCGATTGAGATCGTATTTTCGTAGTTTTAGCAATGGTAATGAGAAAGTCTACCATGAACAGCTTGTTTCTTAAGCAACACCATGAGCCCTCCGCGGATCTCCTCGTGGATGGGGTCAGATATTCTCTTGACACGTCTTTGATGTGCCAGGTAACGGTTTATGTCAAGTCCATTGGCAGCAACCGCTTTAGATGACGGCGTCGAAGATGACGTTCTCCAATTTTTGGCATGGTATCATGGTTTAACATCTTCTAGATGTAGGGAATAATGTCCCCCAGATATAAGTTGATCTTCAGCCTCCCCCCCACAGAAATATATTTTCCCCTTATCCGATTGAGATCGTATTTTCGTAGTTTTAGCAATGTAATGAGTAAGTTGACCGTGCACAGCTTGTTTCTCAAGCATCACCATGAGCCCTCCGCGGATCTCCTCGTGGATGGGGTCAGATATTCTATTGACACGTCTTTGATGTGCCAGGTAACGGTTTAAGTCGAGTCCCTTGGCAGCAACCGCTTTAGATGACGGCATCGAAGATGACGCTCTCCAGTTTTTGGCATGGTATCATGGTTCAACATCTTCTAGATGTAGGGAATAATGTCCCCCAGATATAAAATGATCTTCAGCCTCCCCCCCACAGAAATATATTTTCCCCTAATCCAATTGAGATCGTATTTTTGTAGTTTTAGCAATGGTAATGAGTAAGTCGACCATGCACAGCTTGTTTTTCAAGCAACACCATGAGCCCTCCACGGATCTTCTCGTGGATGGGGTCAGATATTCTCTTGACACGTCTTTGATGTGCCAGGTAACGGTTTATGTCGAGTCCCTTGGCAGCAACCGCTGTAGATGATGGCGTCGAAGATGACGTTCTCCAGTTTTTGGCATGGTATCATGGTTCAACATCTTCTAGATGTTGGGAATAATGTCCCCCAGATATAAGTTATAACTTCAGCATTCCCCCACAGAAATATATTTTCCCCTAATCCGATTGAGATCGTATTTTCGTAGTTTTAGCAATGGTAATGAGAAAGTCTACCATGAACCTTGATGTCTTAGCAACACCATGACCCTCCGCGGATCTTCTCGTGGATGGGGTCAGTTATTCTCTTGACACGTCTTTGATGTGCCAGGTAACGGTTTATGTCAAGGCCATTGGCAGCAACCGCTTTAGATGACGGCGTCGAAGATACGCTCTTGATTTTTGGCATGGTACATGGTTCAACATCTTCTAGATGAAGGGATAATGTCCCCCAGATATAAGTTATAACTTCATCCTCCCCCCACAGAAATATATTTTCCCCTAATCCGCTTTGAGATCGTATTTTCGTAGTTTTAGCAATGGTAATGTGAAAGTCTACCATGAACATCTTGTTTCTTAAGCAACACCATGAGCCCTCCGCGGATCTCCTCGTTGGATGGGGTTCAGATATTTCTCTTGACCACGTCTTTGATGTGCCAGGTAACGGTTTATGTCAAGTCCATTGGCAGCAACCGCTTTAGATGACGGCGTCGAAGATGACGTTCTCCAATTTTTGGCATGGTATCATGGTTTAACATCTTCTAGATGTAGGGAATAATGTCCCCCAGATATAAGTTGATCTTCAGCCTCCCCCCCACAGAAATATATTTTCCCCTAATCCGATTGAGATCGTATTTTCGTAGTTTTAGCAATGGTAATGAGTAAGTCGACCGTGCACAGCTTGTTTCTCAAGCATCACACCATGAGTCCTCCGCGGATCTCCTCGTGATGGGGTCAGAAATTCTATTGACACGTCTTTGATGTGCCAGGTAACGGTTTAAGTCGAGTCCCTTGGCAGCAACCGCTTTAGATGACGGCATCGAAGATGACGCTCTCCAGTTTTTGGCATGGTATCATGGTTCAACATCTTCTAGATGTAGGAAATAATGTCCCCCAGATATAAGTTATAACTTCAGCCTCCGCCCACAGAAATATATTTTCCCCTAATCCGATTGAGATCGTATTTTCGTAGTTTTAGCAATGGTAATGAGTAAGTCGACCGTGCACAGCTTGTTTCTCAAGCAACACCATGAGCCCTCCGCGGATCTCCTCGTGGATGGGGTCAGATATTCTCTTGACACGTCTTTGATGTGCCAGGTAACGGTTTATGTCGAGTCCCTTGGCAGCAACCGCTTTAGATGACGGCGTCGGAGATGCCGTTCTCCAGTTTTTGGCATGGTATCATGGTTTAACATCTTCTAGATGAAGGGAATAATGTCCCCCAGATATTAGTTGATCTTCAGCCTCCCCCCCACAGAAATATATTTTCTCCTAATCCGATTGAGATCGAATTTTCGTAGTTTTTAGCAATGGTATGAAAAAAGTCGACCATGAACACTTGTTTCTTAAGCAACACCATGAGCCCTCCGCGGATCTCCTCGTGGTGGGGTCGATATTCTCTTGACACGTCCTTTGATGTGGCCAGGTAACGGTTTATGTCGAGCCCCTTGGCAGCAACCGCTTTAGAGACGGCGTCGGAGATGATTTTCCCCCCTTTTTTTTGGCATGGTATCAGGGTTAAACTCTTCTAGATGAAGAAATAATGTCCCCCAGATAAAAGTTGATATTTCCCGCCCCCCCCCACAAAAATATTTTTTTTTCCCTAATCCGTTTGAGATCGTTTTTTGTAGTTTTAGCAATGGAATGAGTAATCGACATGCAAGCTTGTTTTTAAAAGCAACACCATGGCCCCCACGATCCCCTCGTGGATGGGGTCAGATATTCTTTTGACGCGTTTTTGAGGGGGCCGGGTAACGGTTTTGTCGCCCCTTTGGGGCACAACCGTTTTAATGAGGGCGTCGAGATGCGTTCTCCCGGGTTTTTAAAAAAAATGGTTCAGGGTTTTAAACCATCTTCTAATAAAGGGAAAAATGCCCCCCAGATATTAGTTGATTTTCATCCTCCCCCCCCACAAAAATATTTTCCCCTAATCCGATTGAGATCAAATTTTTTCGTATTTTAGCAATGAAATGAGTAGTCGACCGTGCACATTTGTTTCTCAGCACCCATGACCCCCTCCGCGGATCTCCCGTGATGGGGTCGATATTCTTTTGACAGTCTTTGATTTTCCAGGTAACGGTTTATGTCCGAGTCCCTTAGCAGCAACCGCTTTAGATGACGGCATCGAAGTGACGTTCTCCATTTTTTTTGGGCATGGTATCATGGTTTAACATCTCTGATTTGGGGAAAAAATTCCCCCAATATGTTGATACTTCAGCCTCCCCCCAAATATATTTTCCCTAATCCTTGAGATCAAATTTTCGTAGTTTTGCAATGGTAATGATAATGCCGTGCACTTTTTTTTCTCAAGAAACACCATGAGCCCCCCGTGGATCTCCTCTGGAGGGGGTCGATATTCTCTTGACAACTCTTTGATGTGCCAGGAAACGGTTAAAGTCGAGTCCCTTTGGCAGCAACCGCTTTAGTGAAGCGTCGAAGATGACTTTTCCCCCATTTTTTTGGCTTTATATCATGGTTCAACATCTTCTAGATGAAGGGAAAAAAAAAAAAAAATGTCCCCCAAATAATTTTATTCGCCTCCCCCCACAGAAATATATTTTTCCCTAACCCGTTGGGGAGCGTATTTTCGTATTTTTAGCAGGGAAATGATAGTCAAACCATGCACAGCTTTTTTCTCAAGAAACCCCAAATGCCCCTCCGGGGATCTCCTCGTGGATGGGGTCAGTTTTCTTTTGACACGTCTTTGTGTGCCGGGTAACGGTTTAAGCGAGCCCCTTGGCAAAAACCGCTTTAGATGACGCATCAAAGATGACTCTCCATTTTTTTGGCTGGTACCCATGGTTCAACATCTTTTGTGTAGGGAATAATGTCCCTCAGTATAAAATGACTTCAGCCCCCCCCCCACAAAATTTTTTTTCCCCTAACCCGTTTGAGATCGTATTTTTGTATTTTTAGCAATGGAAAATGGTAAGTCGCCAGCACACTTTTTTTTTCAAGAAACACCATGAGCCCCCCCGGGATCTCCTCTATGGGTCAATTTTCTTTTGACAGTCTTTGATGTGCCGGTAACGGTTTATTCAGCCCCGGGCACAACCGTTTAGCTGACTGCATCAAAGATGACGCTCTCCAGTTTTTGGCATGGTATCATGGTTCACATCTTCTAGATGTAGGGAATAATGCCCCTCAGATATAAATGATCTTCGCCTCCCCCCCACAGAATATTTTTCCCCTATCCGTTGATCGTATTTTTGTAGTTTTAGCAATGGTAATGAGTAAGTCAAAACCATGCACAGCTTGTTTTTAAAAAAAACCCCATAGCCTCCACGGATCTCCTTGGGAGGGGGTCAGAATTTCTTGACCTCTTTGATGTGCCAGGAAACGGTTTAATCGAGCCCTTGGCAGCAACCCGCTTTAGATGAAGGGCTCAAGATGACGTTCTCCATTTTTGGCATGGTATCATGGTTCAACATCTTCTGATGAGGGAAAAATGTCCCCCCAGATATAATTGATATTCAGCCTCCCCCCCAAAAATATATTTTCCCCAAATCCGTTTGAGATCGATTTTCGTAGTTTTAGCAAGGGAATGGAAAGTCGCCATGCCAGTTTGTTTCTCAAAAACCCCATGACCCCCGCGCATCTCCTCGGGGATGGGGTCAATACTATTGACACTCTTTGATGTCCCGGAAAGGGTTTTTAATCGAGCCCCCTTGGCAGAAAACCGCTTTAGATGACGGCGTCGAAGATACGTTCTCCATTTTTTGGCATGGTATTATGGTTCAACATCTTCTAGATGAAGGGAAAAATGTCCCCCTGATATAATTTATACTTCAGCCTCCCCCCCAGTAAATATTTTCCCCTTATCCGTTTGAGTCGTTTTTTGTATTTTTACAATGGTATGAAAAGTCAAACCGTGCACACTTGTTTCTCAAGCAACACCATGAGCCCTCCGCGGATCTCCTCGTGGATGGGGTCAGATATTCTCTTGACACGTCTTTGATGTGCCAGGTAACGGTTTATGTCGAGTCCCTTGGCAGCAACCGCTTTAGATGACGGCGTCGGAGATGACATTCTCCAGTTTTTGGCATGGTATCATGGTTCAACATCTTCTAGATGTAGGGAATAATGTCCCCCAGATATAAGTTGATACTTCAGCCTCCCCCCACAGAAATATATTTCCCCTTATCCCATTGAGATCGTATTTTCGTAGTTTGAGCAATGGTAATGAGTACGTCGACCATGCACAGCTTGTTTGGGCTGACTCCGATACCTCTAAACCCTCCATTTTTAAAGTCAAAATTGCATTTAATACTGTACAATGGCTGCTGTAAATGTCGAGAGTCGTACGGTTAGACTTTCCATGGTGGCGGATAGCTTTGGTGGTGTGGCACTGCCGCATTGGTTCCAATATCATCCTCTACTACCTGATGCGCGTCTTCGTATCGAATGAATCAAGGTTAGTAGGTGTTTCCCCGTAGCTGATTACAATTTTCTCAATTTGGTTAACATTTTGCTCCTTCTCAACAACATTTTCAGTGTTTTGTAAGTCAACCTTGTTTTGTACTTCGATGTCTTGTTCATCGTTGAAAGTAGTTACTTGACTGACTATCGTGTCCTCATTTTCTGTATTTTGTTCTTCAACAGAGGTTTTATGGCAGCTACTCACTATCTCGGGATCCAATTCATCGGATTACTTATCGTCATCGTCATCACTTTACTTCATGGTGGGTCAAAAGCCGAGTTCGCGCGTTGCGCGTGGGAAGTGAGCTATCGACCAATCAGTGACGGGACGACGCGATGCCCCCTCCCCTTCCGACGTCTCAAAAATGAAACGATCCTATTTTCACGCCGGAACGTCGCCGGAATTCAACATACAAGCTTAAATGTGTCATTCTCAAACGAAAAATGAGCTTTGTTAGCATTTAGCGAGTCTTTTATTGTTCTGTGCTTGTTACACTTGAAACGTCTGAATACGAATATCGTAGTTTTTAATCCGAACGCGCTTTAGCATGTGAACACCTAGCGGCCAACATCGGGATCGCGACGTTACGTTACGTCGCATCGTCGGCTTGTGAACTCAGCATTATTCTTTTTCTTCTTTGATTGACTGCTCCTTGTCTACTATTAACTGCTCCTCGTCTTCGATTTGCTACACTTCTTCTTCGATGGACTGCTCTTCGTCTACGATCGAGATTTCTTCTGAGTCGCTTGACTTCTGTGACGAGTCGCTGCTTCAGCTGACAGGTTTGCTTATGGAAGGCTGTTGCTGAGGGCTAAAAATGTGTGTACGGGGTGGTCTAAATATCATTCTTTCATCACCTCCTTCGTCGTCCGACTTGGGATTATTTTCCGAGGTTGTACTCTCGGTTTTTTAAACGGAACCACTGGTTTATTAGTTTTTACCCGGTCAACCATGATTGGTAGAGGATTTTTCTGAGTCACACCCCCTTTCTGTTTACCTTCATCTTTATCGACTTCGGAGTCCCAATTTTTCGTCAGCGGTGTCGTTAGTGCTTTAGATTGACCTTAAGGTTTTGCTGGTTCGACCTTCATTTTTCCGAGTTTTATGCAATTTGCATGTAAAACTGTTTCTGAACTGTATCTAGTTTTAGTTTATAGTTTTCATCGCTTAGATTTTGTATGATTTGAATGGTCCTCGGAACCGTGGAGAAATCGTTTTGCTTACGCCTGGCTTTACTGCCGTATTACGTAGATACACCATATCTCCTACCTTATATGATCTCAGCTACAATTTCTGATCATAGTATTTCTTTTGCGAGTCGCGAGCTAGTTGGTTATTTTGCCGTACCATTTTATACGCATCATTTAGTCTGTCAGCGAGTTGTAGTTGCTCTTCAGACTCTTTTCCTTCTAGATTAGTTTCTAGGTCATCTGTGAACGGAATTCGGATTTCTTTTCCGTGTAGAAGGAAATGTGGGCTAAATGAAAATGTAGGCGCCCGGAATTTTGGAATTTCGTTGCTTGAAAATGTGAATATTTTGAACTAGTGACGTAGATAATCGGTTGTCTATATGGTGGAGGCAAGCCAGATTTGTCCTTTCTTTGGACAAAACTTTGGTTTGGTGAAAATTTAAGAAGTTTTTAATTTGAAAATGTATAGTAAATATATGTTGATAATTTTAAATTATTACACATGGTAAGACTGTGATTTGCATAGTCTTTATGGTACATGGTGGAGACGCCTATTTGGTATTGTTTTTTGCCAAAACTGTGTTTTGGGCGATTTGGGGATTTTGAAGATGTTTGGAATTTTAATTATTTGGAAATGAATAATTATGAATTAAATTCATGTAAGCGATAGTTTTAAATATTGTGTGGGTAGTAACGTGATATGGTGAACGGCGATAAGGTCTATTTTGTGATTTAATTCCAAAATTATATTTTGGATTTTTTTAACACGTTTAATTTCATGCTGAAATTTTAAGTGGCATGGATAGTTTATTTGACATACGTGTTATGCGGTGAAAGTCAGTCTTATTGTATTTTGTTAGCCATACTAGCATTTTGATTGCCCTAGTTTCTCACGTCGTCGTTTACATTGAAGAGATGTTTTGTTTTATCGATCTAATTGCTGTGTTGACAGTTTGTTGCTCGCCTGTTGGTGAACTTAAGATTTGCAAGACTCGTGTAAATGTTATTATTTAATTTTGTGAATTAATGATGAGACAGAAATAGGTTTGGGCAAAGATTATGGCAGTGTTAGGTAAAAGGTTGTGTGAGATTACTAGTGTAGTGAAAACTGGGACTCATTTCCACTGTTTTTGATTGGGTATTGATTCCCATCAATACTGGGTAAAGAGTAATCATTCAACATAACATAATATTAGCAAACCAATCATCAATTTGTGTACAATGATTGGAATCACATAGTCATCAATTCATCAGTCAATTTTAGAATATTGATTCAATTGATAGGTATTAGCAATGGTATTAGTTCTGTATTGTAGGCGATAATGTTTAATCAAAACTTGGTGCAAATTTATCGTACCTGAACTAGACAGTCAAGGTCCATCTCACTGCAGTTATTTGGACCTACGTCACAAGGTAACAACACATCTTGTGATTACCTTGCATTATCACCGGCACGTAAACACTCTCCAAGTTACGTTCGGCAAATAATTAAAAATAAGCTGAACCCTGATTTGGCCAGGTGAATGGCACCCAATTTAAATAAGCCATTGGATGCTACCCATTGGTGCAAGTAGAAACAATCCAAGAAACTGTTTACAGTCATTATAGGAAGTGACTTGGCTTTCTCTGTCTCTCTTATCTCAGCCATCTTAGGAGAAGTAAGTTATTCCAGGATTAAGGAATGTATTTTCTAACAAAACCCATGATTTTGTGTTAGTGATAAAGTCTTGTTTTATTAAATGTTATCTTATTTACACAGTTTCATGATTTTATGGTAGGAAAACCTCTACTCTCCCAAACCACTGGGAATTCAAGTTAATTTGCCTGAAAGTGAACCAATATTTATTGATCAGAAATCAATTTGCAGATTGGTTCTTGATTGATTAATATTGCAGGCACTACACTAGTATGATATAAATTAGTTGTCGTATCACTTGAGTACGGCTTAATAGTAAGTCAGTACGGTAGGCATAGTTTGTGTGCGTTAAATATTGTAATGTATATGTATATATGGACTATATATTCATATTCATTATGGGTTTTTAAGTACTGGTAATGCAGTAAGCTTCAAAGGTGTTGTAATAACTATCAACAACAGTTGTTAGTGTAAAGATACTTGGAATTTGATGTCATTGAAAACAATCGACAAGAGGTAAACAAGTTGTGTTATTGTATCAAAGTTTGTTTAAATCCTAAAAAGCAGACGTTTTAATAATATAAAACGGCTGACAGTTAATAAATGGATTAAGGGGAGGAGACCCTTTCTCTAGGACCAAGAGTCGGCAGAGGGGGTCAAAGGAGACTTTTAATTGGTTTTCGGATAAGGAGAGTTGAGTGGGGGTCGGATAGTCAATGCTGATGATGGGTCTTGAGCCTAAGTGGTAGGGGAGAGATACCAAAATCAGGGGAAAGAGGCTTGATAATGACCGAGAGGTGGCCTAAACGGGGGGAACGGCTTTGGAACCTGAAGAAAGAAGAAGTAAGAAGAGTGAAGCAAGAAGACGTAAAGACACCAAGGGGACGAGGGTTCGAACCGACAGACACTGGACTTTCATACCAGACAGAGTTTAAATCGGTGAGCAATGATTGTTGATTAATTGTCTGTGTTCAGGGAGTTACAGTGGGAGTCGAACTCGTGGTCACTAGGGAGAATGCACAAGCTAGGTCAAGGGCAAGATTAGTTCTGTTGTAAAATATAGTGATCCCTTAATTGAGAATCGTAGTTTTTTATTTAGTTTATCATGAATGCTTCCCAATCCAAATTCCACAGAACACGTACGATCCTGGTCATGGAGACCCTGTAGAGAGGGATAGAATCGAGAAGCTACGCCCCAAACCAGCTTATTGATTACAATTCGAGCTACAGGGCTTACCCATTACAATATTGATATGATACTATTTTGTAGCTCTCCTTGTGCGGTTGTAGGCCAGTTACATTATTTAGAAAATATAATTTTATAACATAATTATTATATATTAATATTACACAAGCCTCTGCCAGTCGTAATGCACAGTCAATATAAACGGATAGCAGTGGAACTGTGTGTGATGCTTGCAACCAGGAGTTTGTTACAGTGACAATATCAATTTAAACACCCCGAGAGTGCAACTACACATTTCTGCCCTTTATGTGGGAAGCAATTTCCACTTGAAGCTTATCGTGATAAACACCTTGAAGAGGAGCACGGCAAATTGGGAATGATCCCTGGGAAGATATTCCCATGCTCAGAGTGTGGTGTTGTGTTCTACAATGTAAAGCACAAACCTATCACAATAAGTCTACTCAAAGAAGAATCGTAGCACTGTTCAAACCTGTTGCAACGCCTCTACGAAGTAAAAAGATCCGCCTGAACAAAGCAGGGAAGACTCAGTCCGTCTACTACTGCCGTATGTGTGGCTTTGAGTATATTGCAAAATTCAACCTTAAGAAACATTTAGAAAGGCAGCATAACGAAGAAGATAGGTCTTATGAACCAGACGATAATATCCTTCTTCTACAAAAAAAGGGCTTACGATGATCACAACATGGACCATAAACAAGATGACCTGTATGTCACAAGTGAGGCACAGTGATTACGAACGGTTACCAGAGTGGACCAAGACTAAAATTCAACCTTGAGAAACATTTAGAAAGGCAGCATAACGAAGAAGATAGGTCTTATGAACCAGACGATAATATCCTTCTTCGACAAAAAAAGGGCTTACGATGATCACAACATGGACCATAAACAAGATGACCTGTATGTCACAAGTGAGGCACAGTGATTACGAACGGTTACCAGAGTGGACCAAGACTAAAATTCAACCTTGAGAAACATTTAGAGAGGCAGCATAACGAAGAAGATAGGTCTTATGAACCAGACGATAATATCCTTCTTCTACAAAAAAAGGGCTTACGATGATCACAACATGGACCATAAACAAGATGACCTGTATGTCACAAGTGAGGCACAGTGATTACGAACGGTTACCAGAGTGGACCAAGACTAAAATTCAACCTTGAGAAACATTTAGAAAGGCAGCATAACGAAGAAGATAGGTCTTATGAACCAGACGATAATATCCTTCTTCGACAACAAAAGGGCTTACGATAATCACAACATGGACCATAAACAAGGTGACCTGTATGTCACAAGTGAGGCACAGTGATTACGAACGGTTACCAGAGTGGACCAAGACTTTGATATTCACCGTGTTCAATCGGCTGCTGAGAAGAACAATCCGAAGGCTCGTCCTCTTTGACCCAAATAGCCAATGTACAAAAAGAGAAAAAAGACGGATGAATGACATGACAGAATACATGAGGATTCGAGTCAAGTTTTTATTTGGCAATTCATGTTGTATGGTAAGTCTGAGTAAAGCTGTGTTTTTTGCCGTGGCTGGCGTGGTGTATTATTGCGATCTTACGTTTCAGGGAAGTTGTTGAATTATAATGGGAAAAGGTTGGTACTGATACAATGAAGGGTCTTCATTTGGACGCGGAGTTCATAATGCACCAAGGAGCTGTGGACTTATGGACGTACAGCTCTGGAAAACTAAAAGCGCGCTGTCTACAATCAACTATATTTATTTTATAATCTACAATTAAAAGTGACATTCTTCAATCAGATATCGACGTTTGACCCTCTACATACTGGTAATGACGTGCTGAGTCCTAGAGGAGTTTGAAGTTAGTTGCTTGTAAAGTCATAGGCTGATATCTTCAAGATCGCAGAGCAGATTGCTGCGCAAGAACTACCTTTTTACCGCTACAATGGAAGCAATGAGAAGAGGAAAATCTATAAAATATCTTCGTATGTTTTGCATGCGGGGTTGCAAGTCCGTGGTGCGGGGGTTGTAAGCAATATGGCGGGAATAGCCAAATTCCTTAGGACTTACATTTGGCCCAAAGTGTTGGGTAATTATTATAAACAATGTTGTTGTGATTACATCGGAAGGTATGCGCTGAGCACATAAAATATGAAAACAATAAGTAGAACAAGCTGTTATGGTTTCGAATATGTGTTTGACTAAAAGGAATACTGTTTGTTTTACAACAAACTGTGAGCTGGTATCCAAGTGGGGTTTTGAACGGGAGTTCTGGTCGAGGTGTCAAAGAAGAAGGTGAGCAGAGCCTGATGACAGAAGAACTACCGAACGCTCCCGACTGGTCGGGAATAGCACAATAAACTGAAAATTGAGACCTATACTTAGGACATTGGGTAGTAGTTTAGAAGAGACACGAGAAGAACCGAAAAGGACCGGTCAGTTATCAGTTACAAGCTTGTGGGATATCTGGTAAGCAGGCAACATGAGTGATTGATTGGTTGTCAGTTCTCAGACTTTCCATCTGCCAAGAAGCAGACTAGACATTTTTAGTAGTTCACCAATTAATCGGATCCAAGATACGTATAACCTATTAGTTTCTATATGTTATATTAATTAATCATTTATATCATTCTATTCATAGCTAATCAACCGATATCGTCGCTACTACCGTCACCGACACCTCCAACTCACTGTCTACATCGTCGTCCTCACTAAGGTAACGACGTGTTTTCGATACGAAGTGGTAAATAAATTTTTTTAAGTAAATTTTTTGTTTGATTATTGAAGATGCGAAGCGAGGAAATGTCCCAAAATATTTGTCCTCAATAAACCTGTTCAAACTTTGATTAAGTCTCAGTCACATTCTCCAAAACTGTCGTGCATACATCTATTTACCACAACTTGATTACTTATATAATATTTATAATATAATGAAAGTAATACAACCATCTTTCTATAATGTCATTGAAACAATGTAAACGTAATAAATATCACGTGTGATAAGAGTCAATGGCATTCAACCTAGAAGAAATCACTATAGTTCGTATAAACTGATGATATGGCAGTGCAGTGAGGCTATACTTTACATTTTGAAATGCTATTATACGACTTCAATTACTTTCACACAATATTTTAAACTTGATTTGTAAAGAACAAGGTCCTACTTGAGTATTAAAATAATATTACTTCTCTTCGTGGTTTACTTTAACAAGTGGATTTTCTATTGTTCCAGATAAAGTCCCTGAATCCAAATTCGATTATTTATATCGGTGATCAAGGCATCTGTGTTGCTGGAGCTCTACCAGCTCTCATCTACGAGTTCCAGCGGCGACCTGAACAACTCGAAGGACTCGCCACTTTGGCGCAGATCACAGCTGAGGCGGACATAGGAAACGAGCGGGCTGAACTGATCCGCGAACGTCAGGGGGTGGTGTCTGAACGCCTGCATTGAATAGGGAGCGCATTACAACTAGAAAATTAACGACTTAATTACAACAATCAACGCGCTGCAATGTCTTGATCAATACTTGGGAGCAATTAACAACCCTTCTTAATTGTTTTCAGGTTGGGTGTATCGGTCCGACATCACCAATATATTTCACCAATTCACCAGCTCCTCCTAACCAACCTCACGATGATGATGTGTTAATTATTGTCTACATCTCCACCATCTAGGAGGTGGATTGATTATTTTAAATGATTTTTTTTTAAATAAATTATCAATGTCCGGTAATAATCATCTTCTTATTCAATTCCAATTTCGTTTTTTCTCAAACTAAATACATCTTTCCGTTACATTAAAGGTACTTTCTCAGCTAAAATTAAATGAAAGAAAAATGTGTTTTGTACTCTATCATTTTAAAATTTATTTCAAATGATTTTTAATCCATGTGGGTGTACAAGTTATGTACAAAATACCGTCCACCTTCACCGAGGCACTAAACCATGCGTTGACAGTAAGTGCGATGGATTAGGGTAAAAATCAAATTGGGAAGCAAGTGTTTGCGACTTCACAATTTTTCAGAAACTAGGACAAGGTTCCATATCATTTGCTTGTTATGGCTGTGGGAAAACCAAACATATGAAAAGGAATTGCTTAAAAACGGGGCGTTATATGAAGCCGCAGAAGCCGGAGGCAAAACATCAGCATCAGCAAATATCTACCAACTCTCCTACTTGCACTTACTGCAATAAAAAGAGGCATATCAAAACAAATTGTTTCTCAAAGAAGAGGGATGATAAAAGTAAAAAAGTCCCCAAATGAGACAAGTTCTACCCGCGCCACAGCGTCAAACGAAGACTAGCCGAGGTAGTGATAGTGCCTTTGTAACCACTCCAAGCAAAAGAGAAGGGGAACTTCTCATGGAGTTAAACATAGATGGAAAAGCTAGAAAACTGTTAGTCGATGTGGAGACGACCAGACCGTACAAACTTCATGTAATAGAATTTTAATCAAAAATCCAAGCTCTGTTTTCTACTATTCTAAAGACAACAACAGATGGGTCTACAGTGTAGCTTGACATACAAGGTTAAACATACGATGTATGCACGTAGACGGTAGTCACGCGAGGGACGAAGTAACTCTTTAAACCATTGACGGCACAGGAATTTTATCAATTTTAAGTTAATGTCAAGCCTACGCCGAAGAAAATACACTTTTATCTCATTTAAATGCGATTTCCACTGTTTCTGGGAGTGGCAAAAGATTTCATTTTCCTCAGGTAGATAGTATCATGCCCGAAATTCTAACTATCAAACAACATTTGATCCCAATTGGCAAGCATTTCAGAACAATAGATAATTTACTAAATTTCACGATTGGACTTAACCTTCAAGAGGGTGGCGTGACAATCAGTCACATCCAACAAATGATAAAGGAGCTAGACAAGCAAGACGAACAAAATTATTTAACTAATACTATTCCAAGTTACGCGAACCATACTACAACTGTTTTTATTCTTACAACTCTTGTACTACTCGGAGAATTATGAAATTTTGGAAAACACGTAAGGTAAAAGCACGAACCAATGCACATGTGGACACAACAATTGAGCTGCCTGACATGACAGTAAATCCCAGTGCTAACCGAATAGACAACCCGCACCCAGAAACCAGTTCTAGGGATGAAATGAGGATCGGTTTTGTAAATTAATGTTTCACAAGATATTTCGTCGATTTTCTAGTTGATCCGCGACGACGCGACTATAATAATTTCTACAATTTTACGACAAGGAAGGCAAACAATATCAATCAATTATCTTGTATAAGCGTTTGGAACGGTTGCGTGTGTGCGTGTTCGTGTGTATTTCGGGTGTAATCTCAGATCACTGTGAGGTTAGGGAATATAAATTTTTGAGAGAAGAATAATTAGTTTAAGATTTGAGAAAAAATGTTACATGTATTAATGAAACTGAAAACCAAACATACAATATGAACAGTAAAAGTCAAAGAATTTTTGAACCACTTATTTTGCTAGAATAAGTAAAACGTATTTTGATTCAATTAATAACATTCTTCTTTGACCTTGTGGTATCTTATCCCAGGCCACAAATTTTTATTCCATAGTAATACAATGTACCAATTGTAGTTTATTTTCAACAATGTTTAATAAGTGTCAAGTTATTTTATAAATTATGATTGAATAATGTAACCATTGTAAGTTTTCATACCAGAAAATTCACGGAACGACTCGATACCAAGGCAGTCAAAAAAGTGTCATACCTGTTTAAAGTATAACGCTTTGTTTAAGGGAAGGGCATTGTAATACAGACATTTTTAACAACGTAGTTTTCTTCATATTTCCCCGACAAGTTACACGTATTGCAACTTAGCAAGCTCAGCACACCAGTCCGTGAGATCTGCAAGCTTTGCTAAGCGCTGCAACACGTGGAGCTGACCGCCTTGCATCAACGACAGTCTAGATTCAAGCTTCAGACAAGCAAGTTTTACCATGTAATCGTACCAGTTTCTACAATCAATATTTCCTAAATTTTAAATAATAAATATGTTTTTAGTGTCAAATTATTACAACTTGTGTTTTCAAGAAGAAGTATAACCACCACCACCTCCTTTGCCGTTATCAACCTTTGTCCCCAGGGGCATGACCTGCTTCGCCCCCAAATTAAAGAATCCTTTTTAATTATAAACACCTTTTTGGTTACGTATCAAGGAGCAGTGTTACAGTGTGTTCCTATCTCAATCCTGCTAAAGCTTTACCAGTCAGTATACCTCCGCCACTGCCAACCACATTCGACACCGGTCGGCCTTCCCCACCCCCTATACATCAGGGCCGCTCAGTATTCAATTTGTTTGTCTTGCGCGGAACGCTTATATTGAATCTCATCTTTCCCACCTCTGCCTCAGCCACCGATGCCTTGGGACGGGACACCAGCGGCCGGCAGGTAGAGGAGACCAGTTCTAGTATCAGCCATCTGGGGTTAGTGGCTCCTTCCCTGTCCCGATTAAACCTCCTCCACTTCCACAACAGCTTCCAGGGCCGTTTGATGTTCGTTTGTTTGTCTTGAGTGGAACGCTGTCATTGTGTACATAATCTTTCCCTCGCACCACTGCCTCAACCACCAGTGTCCCAATGTACAAAGACACCGGCGGTCGGCAGGTAGGGGAGAATGGCTTATTATTGGTCTTGTAGAGGTTGTTATTCTCTGACCCGTCGTTCCAAACACGGCAAGGGGTGTAACAGGATCAGATATAAACATATTGTCATGTATTAGGGTTAGGACCCTAATACATGTGTCTACTCGATCAGGAAGATGTCACATTCATGCATGACGTCGATTACACCGGAAACTACCCAGGTCAACGGCTGGGAATCGCTCAAACTTAGGATGTAGCCCAGACTTCCACTCAGCAATAACTCGGGCTATTTCACAATAAACACGGGCGTAGATTGAACCAAGCAACGACCTTCATTCCGCTGTCGTCAGGTATTTCATCAAGTAATTCAGCGGACTGCTGTTGGACTTTGGAGGCTATTAACTCGTTGGCGCGAGACACTAATAGCCCGGAGGGGGGGGCGTGGGCGCCAACTTTGATTGGCAAACGGCGGGCACGTGACCAAAGACGGTTGAGCCGACGAGAGGGCGACGAGAGAGACGCCGCGGGGAGTTGAAGTAGAGCATTAACCAAGCAAGGTCGTCTTTCGCGTGCGTGTTCACGAAAGCATACCCGTGTGACATCTCAGACGTGTGTGTACGAAGAACCCGCATGGATTTGCCGTCTGAAGTGGCGAACAGGAAGAAGAGGTGAACCCGGGATCTACCAGGCAACCGACGTTTATCCACAAATTCACAAACTTCAGTTTTTGCCTACATGAGCAACAGAGAGGGCGCGCGCGTTGTTATTTGAAATTCAGTAATCTTTACTGAAATTTACTGTAAAAACTTGTGCCTATTGGATTTAAAGCCAATACAGGGAACTCATTGAGGTATAGAGAATAGAAAATTAATAATATTGATTCAAGAAAACTGCTCTTTAATGTTTCTTGCTACCAGTCATAAGTAATAAAAAATAATTTATTACTATGAACGGATTAATAATTATGCCACTAATTTTTTTTAAATGTAAAAGAAAGAATATTTCAAATATAACGTTTCTTTTTAATTGGGGGAAGCTGTGATGTGGTTCGGAATCAATCAATAATCGATTGATTGATTTCCATCAATAATCAATAATAATCAATGATCGATTGATTGATTATAGTGCACGTATTGATTAGAACTCAATTCATTGGCCTAATCATTCATCAGTTATGGGATTTACTGTATATGTTCAGCATCAATATGTATTGGTTGGCAAGGCCTATAAACTACAAAATATAGTACCTGTCCAAGGACAAAAGCATTTCCAACGTTAAAATGTACCTAGTCTAAAAAGTGTGCAATCTCTGTGTAGCTCCGTTCTGTTATCTGGAGAAGCCCTTAGTCGGCAGTCTGATGACGTAACAGACGAGGCTGCAGGTGCCAACTTAATACACTAGCCTCTACTCCAGGCCACCACTATAGACAATAGTGATGGCCAATAACCAATCCCAGCCATTGATGCAAGGACATGACCATATATGGAAGTTAGCAGGGGAATAACTCCTCATCACTTCCCCTCATTTGGCAACCATCTTGATCTCTCTCTTAATCTGACTTCCATCAAGTACAGAGGTGATAAGCAGGAGCTGGAAATGTAAGGGGTTTGTGTTTTGTAAGTTACTTAGTTATTTTGTAATAAAACTGTTTATTGAGGATCAGTGTTAAATGATTCTAAAGTAACCCTCATTTTCCATTCAACTCCTTCTACATTACAGTCAGGCAAGCAGTTTCCACAAAGGTGTACGAAATCAATTGGTTGATTTGATTGATTATTGATCTACAAATCAATTAAGTGAATTCGCGACACAACAATATAAAATATTAATATTACAATTGAGGCATACGTTATCAATAAGACCACAGACTATTACATGTGAAAGTTTCAGACTTATCGAACTAGTTGTTTCCAAGATAAATGTTTCTTAAGTTCATAAAATAACATGTTAAATCCTTCGCGCTCAGGTTGCTCTAAGGGTGTAACTCGAGTTAAAAGTTGAGATTTTGCCTTAATAAATAACCTGGTACTAGTTTACCATTGGAATAAGCTTCTACACTTAACAAGACACGCCTGTCTGTCGCCATGGTCTAAGTAACAGCAAGTTCTGGTTATTTGGAGAAAGTGCAATATTCCCGGATCTGTGTAGTTCAACAATAGATCACATACAAGGTCAAAGACCAAACGAGCCGGGTTAACTAGCCAAGAATGCAATTTTTCTAAAGGTGAGCAAAATAGCAGCTGTAGGAGGGGAAGTAAGACGGGACTTAGCAAGGCGTCTGTATAAAGCCTAAACAAGGGTGGAAACAAGGTCAGTGGGAAGGTGTCGGTCTTAGAGGACATTCGGGTCAGGTTTTAAGCTCAACTCGAGGGTGCTACAACCCGCAATGATGACTGACCGATGACTGCGTGTCACGATACAGCTCGGGTCGCACACTTCTACGTGATTGACCTCAGAGCAACAAGATGCTGCCACTGAGCATCAAGGTTGTGATTTAAATTAGTGTGTTTAGTAGGAACTCTTTACCTCGGAGGGAAATACCGATTAGAATAGAAGCGTGTGAGTGGTCGAGGTCAGTGGTGCTAGTTGTTTGTGAGAGTGTGAGGTTAACAAATTAAAGAGAATAAGCTTTCTCGAGGGTGCTACAACCCGCACGGGTGACGGACGGAGAACTCGAGGAGGAGGGGATATTGTAATGTATATGTATATACTGAGTATACGTTCATATTCATTTTTGGGTTTTGAAGTGGTAGTGTTATTAAGCCTCATGGATGTCGTAATTACTATCAACAAAGGATAATGAAGAATGTGATGTCATAAGTAAACATGTGGCTGGTATTAAACAACTATGTTTTGGTTGGGTTTGTGTTTAAAAACACAAGGAATGCATTCCTTTCAATAACATTATATATTCAGATTTAGTAAAGAGGTCAGAAGTTTGAGGTTTCGTGGGGACCTACGAGCGAACTGATGGGGAGTCTCAACTGGGAAGCCAAAGCAAGAACATGTAAAGCAGGGGAAAAAACTGGGAGCCCGAAGAAGTAACAAGCAAAAAGAGGGAAGCAAGAAGACCGAAGAGCGAAGACACAAAGAGGACATGGGCTCGAGCCGATAACAGACACTGGACTTCCATACCAGATGAAGGTTAATTGGTGAGCTGTGATTGCTTATTAGTTGTCTGAGTAAAGAGGTTTCAGTAGGAGTTGAACTCATGATTTCTGGATAGAATGCACAAGCTTAGACAAGGACTATATTAGGTTTGTAATAAAATAAAGTGATCCCTAAATTGTGAATCACTGTTGTCTATTGCGTTTTAACATGGATGTTTCCCAATCCAAATCCCACAGAACATAAACGATCTTGGTCATGGAGAGCTCGTAGATCATGGTAGAATTGTAAAGCTACGCCCCAAACTAGCTTATTAAACATCTATTGATTACAATTCGAGCTACAGCTCTTATCCATTACAATATGCAGGTGCTGCGTGTCACAATACAGCTCGAGTCACACACCTCTACGTGATAGACCTCAGAGCAACAAGATGCTGCCACTGAGCATCAAGTTTGTGATTTAATTTAGTGTGTTTAGTAGGAACTCTTTACCTCGGAGGGAACAACCGATAAGAATTGAAGTGTGTGAGTGGTCGAGTTCCGTGGTGGTAGTTGTGTGTAAGAGTGAGGTTAACAAATTAAAGACAATAAGCTGTCTCGAGGGTGCTTCAACCCGCACGGATAACGGACAGAGAACTCGTGGAGGAGGGGATATGCAGGTGCTGCGTGTCACGATACAGCTCGAGTCACACACCTCTACGTGATAGACCTCAGAGCAACAAGATTTTACGGCTATTTGTGATTTATTAGCGGAGGGAACTCTTTGGAGGAATCTAAGAATGATTGAGGATGGTCTTCCTGGTGTTAGGTTGTTGTAAGTGGGAGTTATTTAAGACATAATCTTCTCGAGGCTTGTAACGCGATAAAAAGAACTCGTGGAGAGGGTTTGCTGCGTGTATAAGTGATACACACCTCTACGTGATAGACCTCAGAGCAACAAGATGCTGCCACTGAGCATCATAGGTTGTGATTTGAATTTTTGTGTTTAGTAGATGCTCTTTTTGGCTAGGAGGGAAATACCGATTAGAATAGAAGCGTGTAAATGGTCCAGTTCAATGGTGGTAGTTGTGTGTAAGAGTTTGAGGTTAACAAATTAAAGAGAATAAGCTCTCTCGAGGGTGCTTCAACCCGCACGGATAACGGACGGAGAACTCGTGGAGGAGGGGATATGCAGGTGCTGCGTGTCACAATACAGCTCGAGTCACACACCTCTACGTGATAGACCTCAGAGCAACAAGATGCGGTTATTATGCAGAATCTCTCAGCGGACCGGAATAACTTTGGAAGGTAATTTAAATGATTGAGCGATGTTACTTACATGGTGTATGGAGTGATTTAAGTCGGCGCACGTTGATTTGAGTATGTTTTTTTATCTTTCGGAAAGTTTGTTGTGATTAATATAATGTTAATGTTTACGTTGTGAGAGTGTGTTTTTTGGTTTTTTTATAAGATATTGTATAACGTGTCATATTAATGCAACTTGGCTAATCGAGACGAAGGGAGGGACGTAAGGAATGACGCGAGGGGACAAGGGGTGGACAGGCCTGTGCTGGTCAGAACCAGCCACAAGCGTCAAGCGTATGGGGTGGGCACGGGTTCCCCCACGTCGTGTTCGTCTCCGTCTGTGTTATTATCAGACCGTGATGTCATTGTCGTCGCCGTCGGGAATGTAGGGGAAAGTTCCCTGACGACGACCCAGAGCTCGCCATTAGTTTCAGGGAACAAAACTCCCCTTATCACGGGCCATACCAAGAGAAGGTTGTGAGTTGGAATTTTTAATGGCCCGTGAGAGTGTGTTGTATGTCGACTGGAGCGAAGGCGATGTGGGGGAATGACGTATTGCAATGCTGGTAACTAAATCCTTTTTATTTAATGGGATTGACTGGTTTTCCTGAGTTACCAAATCATCGGAATGAGTTGTGTTTGTGGTTTTGTTGTTGGGTATGAGTTGGGGTCCAGGGGCAGAGCCTCGTAAGGGTTGGGGGGCAACGCCCCCCATTCAGTTGTGCATCTAATTTCAATTTGTATTTCATAGTAGTTGATAGTGTAGTGCCGAGCGCGGGTCTAGATTTTTATTAAACTGTACTTGACCCATTACGGTCGTCGTACCCATTTGACGGTTCCTGGGGACTAAACTCCTACCTCCTCTAAACTCGCTCGTCTGGTCACTTGGTGGATGAGGACGGAATAGAACATTTGTTCAACACCAGCGCAGGCACCCCCAACAACTCCCACAACCAAAAACAGGTAGTTGTTAAGAAATTTCCCCGCGAGCTCCTGAATCTCGGCCGGGAATGTGGCCGAAAACATGAGGGTCTGACGTTCTCCCATTTTGGGCTTGGTGTCGTGATTTAATATCTCCGTCTCCTTGAAGTAGTTTAGGAAAAAGTGGTTTCCTAAATTTGAACAGATGTTTAACAACTGCAAGTGGGGGTAAGCGGGGGAAAAGTAGGCTCCCTTTTGGGACACTCTGGCTGCCTTGCTACTACGCAAACTGATACAGTAGTAGGCTTTTCGACAGCGAATTGCTGAATGCTTTTGCGCCTGTTAAGTTTGTGGTTGGAGAGTTTAATTTTTTAGTCCTGACCCAGATGATTGCTGCAAGATTATTTTGGCTTGAAGACAACAATTGAACAACGACAACGATACGCAAACTGATACAGTAGTAGGCTTTTCGACAGCGAATTGCTGAATGCTTTTGCGCCTGTTAAGTTTGTGGTACGGCGTCAACTTTGACGAGATCACTCCCTTCCTGGGTTTTAACTGCCCTTACTGTGTTATCCACATCACGCCCACTCTCAAGACTATTGAATATTGGTGTTTTATTCCTGAGAGCCTCTCCTTATCCCCCATTGAAATTTTATTTCCGTGGCTATAATTATGGTAATGGATGCGTCAGCCGTGCACAGCTTGTTTATACTGACTCCGATACATTGGAATCTTTTTTTTTTCTTTATATATTTGTACGGAACCTAAATTAAGTATTTAATACTTGTACATATTAGGCTTGATGTTCAATCTCGGATGCAGACTGTACGGTGTAGACAGTTCCTGTGTTGGCAGGATAGCTTGTGGCAGTGTAGCCACTGCTTCCGCGTTACTCGGGTCTCCAAATACTTCGTCCTGTACTACTGCGTCTCCTTGCGCGTCTTTATAGTCAGAACCTGGAGTTAAGTAACCTGGTTTCAAAATCGGAATTATAATAGGGCTACGCTAGTCGTCAGAAAATGAGTCCAATAACCATAACGAGTTGAAGAAGAGCAGAATAATCTCAAGAGATTGGTCCGTCAGGTGGATGAACATTTCTTTGTGGAGCTTGTCTTCGCCCGCGGCCGTTTTCCTTAAGGAGTTGATGGCGCTGACGTCAAATGCGTGAGCGACAAGAGGGCCGCTGTAGGTGTTGCCAATGATGTCCACCAGATGACGATTACCAACAAGGACGGCAAAGTGGTAAAGGTACAGTGCTTATCGCTGTGAATCACGAAATGCGCAGGAGTCGCATCTGGTGGTGCCGTCGTGCGTGAGTGACAAGATGGCCGCTGTGGGCGGGGTAATAGTGTCTACCAGGAGCGCATTCCGAAACGAGCTGCGACAGCATCTATAGCATCAGCAGCGCGCTTAGGCTAGTCCGTTACTCCTGCAAAAGCTACGTCACGAGTAGTCCGAAACTGCTTTCACAGCATCTGCAGCGCGCTGTGAACGCTGGAGGTTTTCGTCCCAGCACTTGGAGCATTACGTGGAGTGGGGGTAAATCAAGATGTCGGCAACTGAAGATTAACGAAAGGACTGCTAAAAAAAGGACCAAAACTGTAAGGATGTCTGCGTAGTCGATTAGTTCTCCAAGTTTTCGTTTGGAAACAATTGTTGATGAAAGAATCAATAAAATAACTATTAATTAAGAATTATTTTCACACTAACTATGGGTTGGGTGCGTGATTCGTACACGACGCAGGGGCCGGGATGTTTCAGGTTGAGAATTTATTAAATGACAGGATAAATTGAGTGGATTCCAAGAATATCAGTTGTTATCCTCATCCCCAGTCCTCTAAATAAAAAATAATTTGTCCAAGCACTTGATATGGTGATCAGTGCTCGAATAATTAACAATCTTTGGATTCTGACAGCTAGGGAGCTAGACAGTCAGCCATTTAATATGATACAGATGGTTCACAAACCATTCCGAAACGATGACCACATTCATGTGCTGTTACCCCCCCTCCTAACGCTGCAGCCGTAGCATCCGCAGTTAATTTCGGAATGCGCTCCAGATGACGATGGCCAACAAGGACGGCAAAGTGGTGAAGGTACAGATCAGCAAAGGAGGTGATCTCAAGCTGGCCACGGAGGGCGCGGGAGTCTCAGCTGGCGGTGCCGTCATGTGCGTGAGAGACAAGATGGCCGCTGTGGGCGGGGCCAAAGGTGTCTACCAGATGACGATTAAAAACAAGGACGGCAAAGTGGTAAAGGTAAAGTGCTCATCACTGTGAATCAGCAAAGGAGGTGATCTCAAGATGGCGAAGGAGAAAGACGGAGTCGCAAATGGCAGTGACGTCACGTGCGTGAGCGACAAGATAGCCGCTGTGGGTGGGGCTTATAGTGTCTACCAGGAGCGCATTCCGAAACGAGCTGCGACAGCATTTGTAGCATCTGCAGCGCGCTTTGGCTAGTCCGTTTCTCCTGCAAAAGCTACGTCACAAGAAATCCGAAACTGCTTTTACAGCATCTGCAGCGCGCTGTGAACGCTGGAGGTTTTCGTCCCAGCACTTGGAGCATTACGTGGAGTGGGGGTAAATCAAGATGTCAGCAACTGAAGATTTACGAAAGGACTGCTTAAAATAGCACGTAAACTGTAAGGATGTCTGCGTAGTCAATTAGTTCTCTTAGTTTTCGGTTGGAAATAATTGTTGATGAAAGAATCAATGAAATAACCATTAATTAAGCATTCTTTTCACACTAACTATGGGTTGGGCGCTTGATTCGTACACGACGAAGGAGCCGGGAGGTTTCAGTCTGAGTATTTATTTTATGACAGGATAAATAGAGTGGACTTCAAGAAATTCTGTTATCCTCATTCCCAGTCCTATAATTAAATAACTATTTTTCCAAGCACTTGATTTCGTGATCAGTGCTCGAATAGTTAACAATATTTGGATTCTGACAGCTAGGGAGCTAGACAGTCAGCCATTTAATATGATACAGATGCTTCACAAACCATTCCGAAACGATGACCACATTCATGTTCTGTTACCCCTACTCCTTACGCTGCAGCCTTAGCATCCGCAGTTCATTTCGGAATGCGCTCCAGACGACGATAACCAACAAGGACCGCAAAGTGGTGAAGGTACAGATCAGCGAAGGAGGTGATCTCAAGCTGGACACGGAGGGCGCAAGGGGCGCAGCTGGCGGTGCCGTCGTGCGTGAGTGACAAGATGGCCGCTGTGGGCGGGGCCGAAAGTGTCCACAAATGACGATTACCAACAAGGACGGCAAAGTGGTAAAGGTACAGTGCTTATCGCTGTGAATCAGCAAAGGAGGTGATCTCAAGATGGCGAAGGAGGAAGCGGGAGTCGCAGCTGGCAGTGACGCCACGTGCGTAAGCGACAAGATAGTCGCTGTGGGCGGGGCCAATGATGTCCACCGGATGACGATTACCAAGAAGGACGGCAAAGTGGTGAACGTACAGTACTTATCGCTGTGAATCAGCGAAGGAGGTGAACTCAAGCTGGTTACGGAGGGCGCAGGAGTCGCAGCTGGCAGTGACGAGACGTGCGTGAGTGACAAGATGGCCGCTGTGGGCTGGGCTAATAGTGTCTACCAGGAGGGCATTCCGAAACGAGCTGTGAAAGCATCTGTAGCATCTGCTTGTCCGTTACTCCTGCAAACAGCTACGTCACGAGTAGTCCGAAACTGCTTTCACAGCATCTGCAGCGCGCTGTGAACGCTGGAGGTTTTCGACCCAGCACTTGTAGCATTCCGTGGAGTGGGGGTAGATCAAGATGTTGGCAACTGAAGATTTACGAAAGGACTGCTGGAAATAGCACCAAAACTTTAAGAATGTCTGCGTAGTCGATTAATTCTCCAAGTTTTCAGTTGGAAATAATTGTTGATGAAAGAATCAATGAAATAACCATTAATTAAGCATTATTTTCACATTAACTTTGGGTTGGGCGCGTGATTCGTACACGACGCTGGGGCCCGGGACGTTTCAGGTTGAAATTTTTTTTAAATGACAGGATAAATCTAGTTGATTCCAAGAAATTCTGTTTTTATCCTCATCCCCAGTCCTATAATTAAATAACGACTTGTCCTAGCACTTATTATCGTGATCAGTGCACGATTAATTAACAATCGTTGGATTCTGACAGCTAGGGAGCTAGACTGTCAGCCATTTTAATATGATACAGATGCTTCACAAACCATTCCGAAATGATCCCCCACATTCATGTGCTGTTACCCCCACTCCTTACGCTGCAGCCGTAGCATCCGCAGCTCATTTCGGAATGCGCTCCAGATGACAATTACCAAGAAGGACGGCAAAGTGGTGAACGTTCAGTACTTGTCGCTGTGAATCAGCGAAGAAGGTGACCTCAAGCTGGCCACGGAGGGCGCAGGAGGCGCAGCTGGCGGTGCCGTCGTTTGTGAGTGACAAGATGGCCGCTGTGGGCGGGGCCAAAGGTGTTTACCAGATGACGATTACCAACAAGGACGGCATGGGTCTAATGCTTCCTTAGTGAAACCCTATTATTTCCAACCTAACTCATTATTCCCTTAGAATAAATATAGTGATCCTTGATAACATTTATCGTTATAAGTCAGTAATGATTGATTGATAGCTATCGGCGGCACCATAATTTGGTAGCAGCATAGCATAACATTTCTTAACAAAAATTAAAGAACCAGTGTTGATCTTTTTTAGAAGGTAGGTGAAGAGTGTCTTACAGAAGATCTAGGTGAGTCTTTTGCAACTTATGATTTGCTTGTTTCTACAGTATATGATTACTGGACCAGCCTGGAATTTTCAGACTGTGGAATATACTAGGAATATGCGTTAACTTGCGAGTTGACCACATGGCAGATTCGCAAGCGCATTAGAGCTGACTCAATTGAGGCAAGCAGTGGTGTAAAATAACCCGATCAAAGGTAAACTTCAACAGATGGGAATTACGGAGGACTGGTGGGTTTCACATAGTGAAAACTGACAGTAGAAAATCTGCCCATGCTGTGAGGGGGAAGGCTTTGGTAATTGTTTTTAAAGTCTTCTTTCCCAGGTCGATAAGGCTGATGATTTGGTTGCTGGACGGCGTTGATAATGATAAAAAAATACTTTAAAATTTAAAAAAGGTCTGCAGTAGCTTTTTTGGGGCAGTAACTAGACTCTCCAAGCACCAACCAATATGTCCCGCAAACTTTCGGCAAGGTTTGATTAAACGGTTTTTTGTCTCGTCAACCAGACCAGTTCTGAATCAAGCCTTTTAAATAAATATTTTGTAAAAAACATGAAAATTTTTAAAGTTTATGTACTTATAAGGCTACAAACCTGTTATACAAGTTTCGTTTTTTATAACAGCCCAGTTCTATTGTCCAATGCTGAAAAACGCAAGCCAGGCAAAGGGCAAATCGATAGAAGACTTTGCTGACCGTTGCAAGAAGCTGAACCTGGGTACGATCCCGAATGTAGGAGATCCGCACAAAGAAGCTGAGCCTAGATTTAGCATCCTTCACGAGTGGACTCGATGGAAATCTGGAGGTTCAGGTACAATATCGGATGCCTACTACGTTTGTAGAGGTTTTTATCAAGCAGCAACGGTCAGAGCCATCGCACTAGGGCACGTGAAGCGAGACTGTTATTGGAATCGGAACCCGCTTATCAGTCCGAGCGACAGGACAGAAGAGGCCTCGCGAGAATTAAACAAGACCTCCAACCTGGAAGAAGGGGCATATAGCATCGCAATATAATACTAGATAGTAGAAAAGCAAAATGTAAAGACATCCTAATGGGAACAAATTGATGCGTGCCTTGACATCGAACACAGACTAAGCACAGAGATAGTGAAGACCGGGATAGTGAAGTCCGTATAGAGGTGAAGATAGATGGGACAGGTAGAGAGTTTCGTACAAGTGCAAGGGGCTTGGCAAAAACCGATTTGCATCTACAAAGGATACTAATGTTCAATCTCCAAGGTGAGCGCTACGTTCATCACTTTCATATAGTTGATCTACATCTTTCGAACGACGGTACACGTGTGTAAATTTTCTCACACAAGATAAAGCATGCTTGATTTCGAAGCGCAACAACTTTAGAAGAAGTTCCATCAGCAGTTTATCCGCATCGACATGTCTGTATCTCTTGTTCTACAAAATTCGTTAATGACATAAAGAGAGTCTCGTCCCGGACTGTTCAAGAACCGACTTACAGTGACCAGGGAATCACGAGTTCTGTCGACCGAAACACTGTAACGCTACAATTGCCAGTTGCGAAAATTGTAATCGACTTAACTACCTGGTCGTAGTGAAGTGATCGTGTATGGTGGAGTAGATGTTAAGGGTTCAGATTTGCCTTCCAAAGTTGTTGTTGAACCCAAAGCAGTTCAAATTAACTCTGATCTAGTATCTGGAGTTCCATCTACTACAAACGGCAATCTATTATCACTAAAAGCCATGAATACTGGCTCAGAGGTTATTGAGTTAGTTTCAAAACAATATTTTGCTATGAGATGCTGAAGTGATCGAGCCGCACATGCCAGACACACGGAAAAAATTTCGCGTTCTGAGTCCCAGTGACTAAAAGGGGAAGTTGAATCACAAACTAAAATGCATTATCCAACTACCTTAGGTGTTAGAAGTGTTTCCAGGTCTAGGGAAATTATATTTTAAATGAAGCAGTAATTGTGTGCGATTTAAGATGGATAGACGTCATCGGTGGTTTCGTGGCGGCAGAAGAGTGAATATTCGGGGAATGGGAATCGGGAGTCTAGCGTGGACACAAGTGAATGGAATGCTTGATTAGGAATGTGGGAATGCGACCAGATTAACGGGGAGTTTGAATTAATAACTGTGTAGTGAAGCGAGGGTTGTCAGTTTGGACTATATGCTATATTGTAGTTATTCTACATTGGAGTGATTGTAAAGTTGTTGAATTTTGTGATTATCGGCTATTGTCATTAGTGAGATAATAATAACATACATATGATTTGTTATTGTTTCTCATGATGGCGATGATAAAAAAAGAAGAAGACTGCAAGAGATGATGACAAAATATCCAAACCACATTCAGTCGTCAAAAATTAATTTTTATTTAAATTTTAATAAAAATATGTCTCTAACAGTGAATAGTATACCCATGTTTTATGCGTTTTGTATGTATAACTGTTCTTTACCGTTATCTAGTTTTAGTTTATAGTTTTCATCGCTTAGTTTTTGTAGGATTTGAAAGGGATTTCGTCGATACACCATACCTCCTACGTTTTATGATCTTGGTTTCGTTTTCTGATCGTAGTATTTCTTTTGCCAATCGCGAGCTAGTTGGTTATTTTGCCTTACCAATTTATACAATTTTAGTCAGTCAGCTAGCTGTTGTTGTTGCTCAGACCCTTTTCCTTCCAGATTCGGTTCTCGATCATCTGTGAACGGAATTCGGATTCCTTTTCCGTGTAGAAGGAAATTTGGGCTATACATAGTTACATTATTAAGCGTAGTTTGGTAGGCCATCATGGCGTACGGTACGAATCTGTCCCACGATTAATTATGATCCTTCTCGACATAATGTGCTATTATGTCAACGATACTGCAATGCAAGCGTTTGGGCCTTGCATTCGAAGCTCGATGGAATGGCGTTGTTTAATTTTTCACTGGGTATCCACGATTTAGGCCTACTACGTCGAAGAGAAAAATAAACTGTGTCGCTGTTGCATACGACTTCAAATTCATCCCATGTAGCTGAGATATCAGTTGTAAGTGCCATTACAGTGCTTGTTTCTAAATAAGACCGACGACTTTTACTGAGTCTCAACCCCATCATGAGTCTTAGTCCAAAAAGTCCCAGAAATATCGGTTTCGGTCATCATAATCCACAGAGAATTTGCAAGTACCAATCCAAAAATCTCTGTTTTTTTAGATTTCAATAGTGCATCAATCCAAAAATCTTCAACTGCAGAGATCTCCAACGATCTCTTTCCTTGATTGATCTTTATCTTCGTTAAAATTTGTAACTTAAGAGGGTTACACCGAGTGAGTAATACATTATGCATTATGAATGCGATATTTTTTTCTTGTCGATTTTTTGTCGTTTGTAACCGATTAGGACTTCACTGACAAGAAATTATTTCACTGGGTATCCACAATTTGCGCCTACTTTGTCAAAGAGTACTGTGTCACTGTGGCATACGACTTCAAATTCATCCCATATTGTTGAAATGTAGGTAGATAGTGTCAATACAGTACTTGTCTCTTAATTAAACCCAAGAGTTTTACTGAGTCTCAACCCTTACACGATATCCAATCCCAGAAGTCCAAGAAATATCGCTTTCGGTCATCTTAATCCACAGAAAATACCAATTGCAAGCACTAATCCAAAAATCTTTGTACTTGCAGATTTCAACAGTGCATCAATCCAAAGATCTTCAATTGCACCTCTCTTTAACGACCACCTTCCTCGATTGGTCATCATCTTCATTAAAATGGGAGACGTTTCAGGGTTACATTGAATAAGTAATACAATATACATTATCAAAGCGATATTTGTTCTAGTTCGACGTTTTTACGTTTGGAGTAAGTAATACATAACACATTTTTAGAGCGATATTTTTTTTGATCGACTTTTTGACTTTGTAACCGATTACGACTTATCCGATCAGTAATTATTTCACTGGGTATCCACGATTTGCGCCTACTACGTCTTAGAGAAGAATGAACTGTCCCTGTTGCATACATTTCAAATTCATTCAAAGTTCTCGTTCATGACTAGAACAGCGGTCGAATGGAACAAACTAGCAAAGGAGATAGTGAATGCTGAGAATATCAAGGGATTCAGAAGCAAACTGTAAGAAGTGGATATGGGTGCAAATAAGTAACAATATCTGCATAAATGTAAACAAAAGGATGGAAGGTAACCAGAAGGATAGAGGGGAAAACTAGTAACTGAGAAGAATAGAAAAAGAAATCTTGGAGTAAATAAATGATGAAAAAACTGCCACCAACAAATTTTCATGAGCAGGGGAAGAAAGAAAATACAAAAATCCCATATAGCTGATATATTGGTTTGCTCTAGAGTGCACTCTCTAGTGCTTTTCTCTAGACACACAACTTTTACTGAGTCTCAACCCCACCATTTGGATCTCGAACACCTCAAACAAGCGAGAGAGTAGCAAAACGATAATTGCAAATAACTCAAGTAATTGTGAAAGTTACAGTAAAATAATTGACGATGCCTGGAGTGAAATGGAAGCGGAAGACACGTTAAGAAGAAAAAGCATTTTGAGTCACAAAAACCTTCACAACATTAAGCACGATTTCAAAATTGATAACAAGGACGATAAGCAAAACGAATGTACCAGGTTCTGTAGAGAAAGTAATGGAGTGTTCAGGACATTCAAAAATCAAGGATAAAGTCAGAAATAAAATGACTTGAATGCTGGAGCTGATGGGAAACGTAGAACTGGATGAAACGAAGTATTTTTGAGTGTAAAGCGTAGACTGGACGATTCCATCAAATTATACTGCTGACAACTATGATAAAGTAATGTACAGTTTTAAATTTCGTGTCGGACGTGATGACCTTTTAGTAGAGGTATACGTACCAGAGTTGCTTTAATTAGTTATTTATCAATTGATTAATATATACTCTGTAAGATAAACTCGAGTCACATCTTCGATCGGTGGAAACATAAGGCGTGGCGACGGATAAAAACGCTTTAATGCCTCAACCGTTGGTAGAGTCAAATTTACCCTACGAATTACTACGAGCATGGCGAAGAAGTTCCACATCAGCTGACAGCCAGCAAGGTTCTTTTGTTAGGAACGCTTTTTTTGGACTTATGAGTTTTCTTCGTTCTGAAGTTGAGGTGAAGAAGGAATTGCTTTGGCTGTTCATGGTTTTGGAATAGTTCCTAAACAACCAAAACAAGACAAGAGGAAACATTTATTCGTGGCTAAAGAAGACATCCCAACGCATCAGTTCTATTGATTGACAGGTAACGTAGAAAAGGCCCTTAGGTTTTGCATTTTACGATGGTGGATACACTTCTTTCGTACTGTTTCAAGGCGCAAAAAATTAAATTATCTGAGAAACAAAAAATGCTTAGTGATAAACGCTTTTGTTTCACGTGTCTGAAAAGTGGACACATTTCAAAAAAACTTAAGTCGCAAAGCGGATGTGGAGTTTGCGGTTCAAGACACATGGTGTTATTGTGTAAAACCAAGCTATCAATAATGAAGCTGTCCAAAAAGTAAATCAAAGCAAATTCAAGAAACATCAGAAAGTGACACACAAGTAAAAAATGCTCAAGCTTACAACTCGTGCAACTCAAAGGTGTTCTTTCAAACTTAAGTTGTAAATTTATGATGTTATGGGACTGAGAAAAACGTGCGTGCTATCATCGCTACTGGCTCTCAAAAATCGTGCATGGAGAGTGAGTCAGCGAAGCAGATAAGTTATGAATCCCTAAGAAAATAACGCGTTGTTCATTTGAAATTTGGAGACATTCATTCCGACGAATGCGAACACTAGAGCAACAATGTTCACTTGAGAAGCTTGGATGTAAAGTATCTGTGTAACTTTGATGTATTGGACCAGACTGTTATTTGTGGAGAAATCTCGCACATTCGAAATGGGCTATTGATGCAAGAGCTACACTGAGAGAGAATCGAACCCACTGATGTTGGTAAGCTACAAGGTCCAATAGATTGGAGCAGATCAAGCGGGGAAAATACTTACAGTTCGTCACCACAAACATGTTTGCAGACAATTTGCGATAGAAACTCTCTTGGGTTGGACTTTAATGGGAAAAGTTCCTTTGGAGAAACGATCAAATCAAGCAACAATGTGGGAAGCATCGATGTTCGTCAAAGAAGCAGATATTTCAGTTCCGTGAAATTTTGATCTTATTGGCATAGCTCAACCAATGGGCAGAAAATCAAGAGAAGAGAGAGAAATATATAGGAAAGATCATTTCATGCAAACTATAAAAACAAATGCTAATGCACGATAGTACGAAGTACGTCTCCCTTGCATTGAAGGCTGCCTGCCATAACCTACTAATCAGTACTTTGCAGATAAGAGGCTGGAGTCGACTACATTAAAATTGAAGACGGATAAATATTTTGATGGATGCTCGGAAGTTTTAGATACATACACGCATACATACATGCTTGCAGAGGGAATAACAAAAGGAGTTCCCACAACGGACCTTGAGAGCTATGGTTGTCGTCATGTAGCAGCACAACAAAGATCCGACCAGTGTTTGAAGCGTCGGCTCGGCAGAAATACTCCGATTCATTAAATCAATGTTTGGAAACAGGAATCATTATAAATAACACCTATTACTAGACATTGTAATGGCTAAGAAGTCCATCCAATGGGAAAATATTCATGATTATGTAAAAGCAATATTAAATATTGATAATGTTACACTGCAAGCACCTGTGTGCCTGCACTCATTGCATTTCTCAAACCTAAGTGCTTACCATTGTAATTAATATAGGTGATTGATAATATATCGATGTCCGCAGTACAGTGAACATCACGAGTATGTATTTGTGTGGCACGCACACAATAGATCAGAGTAGATACATTGCTTGAAACATTTATAGTCACAACTGTAATTGTCATTGTTACAATGTCCACATCAAACCTAGCACGCGAAGGGAAACCCTATCTTCTCCCACCACCAGCTGGTTCGATCGATTCGCTGATCAGGGCCCAAAGAAGCACTCTCTCAGGACCAGCTTGGTGACAAGGTGTTTCGGCAGTTAGTTAGGATGTGTTTATATAGAAAACCATATTTGTCAGTAAGTTATTTTAGTGTTCTAATAAATGCAACTAAATAGTTTTCCTTACCGGGTGATGATTACTAGTTAGATCAACCCGAATGAATCCTCTCATTCTAATATAAGTAAGATAAAGTGGTCTCCAACCGGCGGTATTATTGCCAATCTTTTACTCCTAGATTATGTGATCCTAAGGTAATACCAGCTGGGCTACAGAGTACAGAGGTAGCTGTGGTATTAAAAACGGTGGCGGAATAAGGAAGAAGGAATAAGGTTAAGTGGGTTTAATAAAAAATCTGACAGAACCCGCTGGAGACTATTTTACTAATCAATTTTAATTTGAGAGGTGAGTGTCAGGGAAGAAACCGGTGAGTTATAACGTCTTAAGCATCTTATTGCTTGTGCTAGAGTGATCTTTCTCAAAATCTGAACGTCTTAATTCCCCCACTGTATTATTAAATTGTTATTAGATATATTCTTAACAATGGGTGTGTCACAAAGGATATTGATGCTTTGTCAGCAGAATTGACTGCACTTAAAAGCAGAAATGACTACTAAACTTAAAAAATCCAGTGCTGTTAAGATCTCAAGCTGGCCACGGAGGGCGCGGGAGTCGCAGCTGGCGGTGACGTCACGTGCGTGAGCGACAAGACGGCCGCTGTGGGCGGGGCCAATGGTGTCTACCAGATGACGATTACCAACAAGGACGGCAAAGTGGTGAAGGTACATACTTGACGCAGTGCATCTGCGCGTGTGGTGATCTCAAGTAATATAAGTAGTTTTAGGGCGCTTTAACGGCAAAGATTATTTGCGCCTCCAAGATATTTAATTGACTATGTATAGATGTAAAACATTTAAGGTTCCAAAAGCCACATTAGGCGCTTATTGACCATCTTCCCAAACCATTTGCCAAAGCAACTAGTTAGGGAAATGGGTCGATAGGAGCCGGGTTTAGTTTTTTTCTTTACCTGGTTTCAAAATCGGAATTAAAATAGCCCTACGCTAGTAATCAGGAAATCCGTCCAATAACCATAACGAGTTGAAGAAAAGCAGAATAATCTCAAGAGATTGGTCCGTCAGGTGGATGAACTTTTCATTGTAAATCTTGTCTTTGCCCGCGGCCGTTTTCCTTACGGAGTTGATGGCGCTGACGTCACGTGCATGAGCGACAAGAGGGCCGCTGTAGGTGTTGCCGATGATGTCCACCGGATGACGATTACCAACAAGGACGGCAAAGTGGTGAACGGTACAGTACTTATCGCTGTGAATCAGCGAAGGAGGTGAACTCAAGCTGGTTACGGAGGGCGCAGGAGTCGCAGCTGGCAGTGACGAGACGTGCGTGAGTGACAAGATGGCCGCTGTGGGCGGGGTAATAGTGTCTACCAGGAGCGCATTCCGAAACGAGCTGCGACAGCATCTGTAGCATCTGCAGCGCGCTTTGGCTAGTCCGTTACTCCTGCAAAAGCTACGTCACAGTAGTCCGAAACTGCTTTTACAGCATCTGCAGCGCGCCGTGAACGCTGGAGGTTTTCGTCCCATCACTTGTAGCATTCCGTGGAGTGGGGGTAAATCAAGATGTCGGCAACTGAAGATTTACGAAAGGACTGCTAAAAATAGGACCTATACTTTAAGGATGTCTGCGTAGTCAATTAGTTCTCCAAGTTTTCGTTTGGAAATAATTGTTGATGAAAGAATCAATAAAATAACCATTAATTAAGCATTATTTTCACATTAACTATGGGTTGGGCGCGTGATTCGTACACGACGCAGGGGCCGGGACGTTTCAGTCTGAGAATTTATTAAATGACAGGATAAAAAGAGTGGATTCCAAGAAATTCTGTTATCCTCATTCCCAGTCCTATAATTAAATAACGATTTGTCCTAGCACTTGATATCTCGATCAGTGCTCAAATAATTAACAATCTTTGGATTCTGACAGCTAGGAAACTAGACGGTCAGCCATTTAATATCCGCAGTTCATTTCGGAATGCGCTCCAGATGACGATTACCAACAAGGACGGCAAAGTGGTGAAGGTACAGATCAGCGAAGGAGGTGATCTTAAGCTGGCCACGGAGGGCGCAGGAGCTGACGGTGCCGTCGTGCGTGAGTGACAAGATGGCCGCTGTGGGCGGGACCAAAGGTGTCTACCAGATGACGATTAAAAACAAGGACGGCAAAGTGGTAAAGGTAAAGTGCTTATCGCTGTGAATCAGCAAAGGAGGTGATCTCAAGCTGGCCTCGGAGGGCGCAGGAGTCGCAGCTGGCAGTGACGTCACGTGCGTTAGCGACAAGATAGCCGCTAATGGGCGGGGCCAATCATGTCCACCGGATGACGATTACCAAGAAGGACGCCAAAGTGGTAAACGTTCAGTACTTGTCGCTGTGAATCAGGGAAGAAATTGACCTCAAGCTGGCCACAAAGGGCGCAGGAGTCGCAGAAGGTGGTGCCGTCGTGCGCGAGTGACAAGATGGCCGCTGTGGGCGGGGCTAATAGTGTCTACCAGGAGCGCATTCCGAAACGAGCTGCCACAGCATCTGTAGCATCTGCAGCGCACTTTGGCTAGTCCGTTTCTCCTGCAAACGCTACGTCACGAGTAGTCCGAAATTGCTTTCACAGCATCTGCAGCGCGCTGTGAACGCTGGAGGTTTTCGTCCCAGCACTTGTAGCATTCCGTGGAGTGGGGGTTAATCAAGATGTCGGCAGTAAAGATTTACGAAAGGACTGCTGACATTAGGACCAAAACTGTAAGGATGTCTGGGTAGTCGATTTGTTCTCCAAGTTTTCGTTTGGAAATTATTGTTGATGAAAGAATCAATGAAATAACCATCAATTAAGAATTATTTTCACACTATCTTTGGGTTGGGCGCGTGATTCGTACGCTACGCAGGGGCCGGGACGTTTCAAGTTGAGAATTTAATAAATGAAAGGATAAATAGATCGGATTCCAAGAAATTCTGTTTTTATCCTCATCCATAGCCCTATAATTAAATAACAATTTGTCCTAGCATTTGATATTGTGATCAGTGCTGGAATAATTAACAATCTTTGGATTCTGACAGCTAGGGAGCTAGACTGTCAGCCATTTAATATGATACAGATGCTTCACAAACCATTCCGAAACGATGACCACATTCATGTGCTGTTACCCCCACTTCTTACGCTGCAGCCGTAGCATCCGCAGCTTATTTCGGAATGCGCTCCAGATGACGATTACCAAAAAGGACGGCAAAGTGATGAAGGTACAGATCAGCGAAGGAGGTGATCTCAAGCTGGCCACGGAGGGCGCAGGAGTTGGCGGTGCCGTCGTGCGTGAGTGACAAGATGGCCGCTGTGGGTGGGGCCAAAGGTGTCTACCAGATGACGATTACCAACAAGGACGGCATGGGTCTAATGCTTCAGTAGTGAAACCCATTATTTCCAACCTAACTCATTATTCCCTCAGGATAAATTGTAATCCTTGATAACATTGATTGTTATCAGTCAGTAATGATTGATTGATAGCTATCGGCGGCACCATAATTTGGTAGCAGCATAGCAAAACATTTCTTAACAAAAATTAAAGAACCAGTGTTGACTTTTTTAAGAAGGTGGGTGAAGAGTGTCTTACAGAAGATTAGTTGAGTCTTTTGCAACTTATGTTTGCTTGTTTCTACAGTATATGATTACTGGACCAGCCTGGAATTTTAGACTGTGGAATATACTAGGAATATGCGCCAACTTGCAGTTGACCACATGGCAGATTCGCAAGCGCATTAGAGCTGACTCAATTGAGGCAAGCAGTGGTGTAAAATAATCCAACCAAAGGTCAACTTCAACAGATGGGAATTACGGAGGACTGGTGGGTTTCACATAGTGAAAGAACTGACAGTAGAAAATGTAGTCAAGCTGTGGAGAGGGAAGGCTTTGGTAATTGATTTTGAAGTCTTTCTTTCCCAGGTCGATAAGGCTGATGATTTGGGTTGCTGGACGGCGGTTGATAAAGATAAAATAAATACTTTAAAATTAAAAAGGTCTGCGGTAGCATTTTTGGGCAGTAACTAGACTGTCCAAGCACCAACCATAATGTCCGCAAACTTTCGGCAAGGTTTGATTTAAACGGTTTTTGTCTCGTCAACCAGACCAGTTCTGAAATAAAGCCTTTTAAATAAATATTTTGTAAATAACAGTGAAAAGTTTAAAGATATGTATTTATAACGCTACTACCTGTTATACAGTTTCGTTTTTTATAACAGACCAGTTCTATTGTCCAATGCTGAAAAACGCAAGCCAGGCAAAGGGCGAATCGATAGAAGCCTTTACAGACCGTTGTAAGAAGCTGAACCTGGGTACGATCCCGAATGTAGGAGATCCGCACAAAGAGGCTGAGCCTAGACTCAGCATCCTTCACGAGTGGACTCTATGGAAATCTGGAGGTTCAGGTACAATATCGGATGCCTACCACGTTTGTAGAGGTTTTTATCAAGCGGCAACGGTCAGAGCCATCGCACTAGGGCACGTGAAGCGAGACTGTTATCGGAATCGGAACCCGCTTATCAGTCCGAGCGACAGGACACAAGAGGCCTCGCGAGAATTAAACAAGACCTCCAACCTGGAAGAAGGGGCATATAGCATCGCAATATAATACAAGAAAGTAGAAAAGCAAAATGTAAAGACATCCTAATGGGAACAAATTGATGCGCGCCTTGACATCGAACACAGACTAAGCACAGAGATAGTGAAGACCGGGATGGTGAAGTCCGTATAGAGGTGAAGATAGATGGGACAGGTAGAGAGTTTCGTACAAGTGCAAGGGGCTTTGCAGAAACCGATTTGCATCTACAAAGGATACTAACGTTTGATCTCCAAGGTGAGCGCTACGTTCATCACTTTCATGTAGTTGATCTACATCTTTCGAACGACGGTACACTTGTGTGAATTTTCTCACACAAGATTAAGCATGCTTGATTTCGAAGCGCAACAACTTTAGAAGAAGTTCCAATAGCAGTTTATCCGCATAGACATGTCTGTATCTCTTGTTCTACAAAATTCGTTAATGACATAAAGAGAGTCTTGTCCCGGACTGTTCAAGAACCGACTAACAGTGACCAGGGAATCACGAGGTCTGTCGACCAAACACTGTGAACGCTACAATTGCCAGTTGCGAAAATTGTAATCGACTTAACTACCTGGTCGTAGTGAAGTGATCGTGTATGGTGGAGTAGATGTTAAAGGTACAGATTTGCCTTCCAAAGTTGTTGTTGAACCCCAAGCAGTTCAAATTAACTCTGATCTAGTATCTGGTGTTCCATCTACTACAAACTGCAATCTTTTATCACTAAAAGTCATGAATATTGGCTCAGAGGTTATTGAGCTAGTTTCAAAACAATATTTTGCTATGAGAAGCTGGGGTGATCGAGCCGCACATGCCAGACACACGGAAAAAATTTCGCGTTTTGAGTCCCGGTGATAAAAAGGGGAAGTTGAATCACAAACTATAATGCACTTATCCAACTACTTTAGGTGTTAAAAGTGTTTCCAGGTCTAGGGAAATTATATTTTAAATGAAGCAGTAATTGTGTGTGATTTAAGATGGATAGTCGTCATCGGTGGTTTCGTGGCGGCAGAAGAGTGAATATTCGGGGAATGGGAATCGGGAGTCTAGCGTGGACACAAGTGAATGGAATGCTTGATTAGGAATGTGAGAGTGCGACCACATAAACGGGGAGTTTGAATTAAAAACTGTGTAGTGAAGCGTGGGTTGTCAGTTTGGATTTTCTGCTGTAGTTATATTACAATGGAGTGATTGTAAAGTTGTTGTATTTTGTAATTATAATTTATACACACATACATGTATATATATATCGGCTATTGTCATTAGTGAGTTACGCCATATATTAATAACATACACATTATTTGTTATTGTTTCTGATGATGGCGATGATGAGAAGAAGAAGACTGCAAAGAGATGATGACAAAATATCCAAACCACATTCAGAAGTCAAAAATTATTTTAATTTTAATTTTAGTAAAAATATTTCTCTAACAGTGAATTGTAAACCCATGTTAACACAAGTATCGTACAGCGTGCAGTGGCTGCAGTTTATATACACATGACGTTCTTCGGGTGGGCGTATTGTATGATTTTGCAGTAGATCTGGGCATGTTGTTAGGGGCTGTCTTCAGTTAAAGGCCTTGCATTTTTTCTCACTGGGGTCATTTTGTATTCCATCGTCGGTATACATGGGTATTTACATGGTGGTGTACATCTGTGTAATATAGTGATGAAATTTGATCACTACTCATCGATTATTCATTATCAATCAATAGTATTTAGGCATAACTTATCAACAGTGCCAGCTATAGTTAGGCATAGGACAATAGGACAATAGATAGATAGACAAACAGCTGGCATGGATTGGGTCTGTCCAATTCATGATTAGCAATCATTGGATGGATAAATAAATATTGGTTACAACCAATATTGATTTATCATACCAGTGATTGGAAAGCCTATTGGGCTGGATTCCCACACAATCATTGTTACGTCACAGATCACAAAGCACCTGGCGGGTCAGTATCTCTTAGTACGTGACTTGTAACAGATTAGCTGTAGCTGACTTGGCAGTACTGCCGACGTCACCAGTATTTCTACCTGGATGCAACAGATGGAAGATTGTGTGTTGCATTCAAGATTGTTTTATGAACAACTGTACCTCCATTGATTTAACATTATGGTATCCAGCCTCTGGGTGGGGAGAAAGGAGGGTTTTTCTCCTCTATCCCCACCACTTTGATCAGCCATATTGGCTCTCTTCTAATCAATCTTCAACAGAGATAGGAGGTGTTTTCAGAATTAACAATGAAATTAGGCCTGTTTGTACTGAGTAAGTTTATGTGAATCTTTATTAAAGTTAAATAGTTAGTACAAAGTGTTACATGCTTAATAAATAGGGAGCACCTAGAAATCTTCCCATTCCTGAATCACCAAGGGCCAAATAGCCTCCTTTATTTACAGTGTCAAGTACAGTTATTAAAATCTAGACTCACGCGCTCGGCACTACAATTTGGTGACAGCATACGGAATTTTTACTAGTAAAAATTAAAGAACTCACTGGAGACTATTTTTCCCTGGATGATTTAGTTTGGGAGGTGGAGAGCAGCAGCAAAGGGTAAGTCACAAACATCTTTTTATCCTTTGTTGGAATTGATCTTGCATAATTTGCTGAACCAGTCTGATTTTTATCAAGTGAATTTAAAATGGCTTTGACTCAAGAGAATTTTGAAAAGCTGATATCTACAGTAAATGCATTGCAAGCAGAATTGAAAGAATTGAAAAAGAAAGAGAAATCAGCTGTAAAAATGGAGCAACCGGGCTCAAGTCAGACTGGAATCCAAATTATTAAAGATCTCACAGTAAGTAATTTAATAAAACCCTGGGGAGGAGGGACCTCAGACGTAGCAGTCGAGGATTTTCTCGCCCAGGTGGAGAAGGCAGGCGACCTGGGTGGTTGGACGGACGCCGACAAAATCAAAATCATTGGCCTAAAGCTAGAGGGGGCGGCATTGACGTTCCTAAATAGCAGTGAGCACCTCCAATCACCGACAGTTCAATACGATGAATTTAAGCGCGAATTCATTAACCGATTCAAGTCGCGGCAGCCAGATCAATTTTATTACTCTCAACTACAGAATGCCAAGCAGGCAAAAGGGGAAACTGTCCAGGATTTTGCAGATCGTTGTAAGAAACTTAATCTGGGGACCATCCGGAAAGTAGGGGATGGCCAGGCACAAAGAATTATCAACGAGGAAGCGGAGCGACGGCTGCTAGCCGCGTTTACCAACGGGTTGAGTGGTAACGTGGGCGTCCAGGTCGGTTAAAGGATGCCCGCCACCTTCGCGGAGGCACTCAACCACGCGCTTTCAGTAAGCGCAGTGGACCGGGGGAAACGGGTAAATGGGGAACAGGTGTTCGCGACTTCGCATAATCCAAAGCCAGGAAAGGGGGCAATTCCATTCACCTGCTATGGCTGCGGTAAAACCGGCCATATGAAGCGGAATTGTACTAATTCGGCAGGGTACGTGAAACCGCAGACAGCCAAGGCTAGCCAACAGCCTCAGCAAAAACCCTTAACCTCCCCTACATGCACTTACTGCAAAAAGAGGGGCCACGTAAAGGCGGACTGTTACTCGAAAAAAAGGGCCGATAAGGCTAAGGCGGCCCCAAACGGGACGAGTTCGACACAGGCCCCAGCGTCGGACGAGAACTAGCCGAGGTGGTGATAGTACCTAGTGTAGCCACTCCTGGGGAAGGGGAAGGGGAACTTCTCATAGATGCCAACATAGAGGGGAAAGTTAGGAAACTGCTAGTCGACACAGGAGCGACAATCTCTATGTTACAACCAGGGGTCAGTAAGTCTACATTACAGGTAAATCGCACACAGGCAAGGGGTGTAACAGGATCAAACATAAATCTATTAGGGCTACAATCTGTTACGTTTAACCTCCTGAAAAACCGATATAATAATCTGTTTCATGTAGCCGAACTAAATCTTCCATACGATGGCATAATCGGTGTTGATTTTCTCTTACGAGAGAAAGTAACATTAGATCTCGACAAACTACACTTAACAATAGGTAAAAGCAGAATACCGTTCGTCGGTAAAACAGCACGCGTTGCGACTTGTCCGCAAGGACATGTTTGCACATCTTGTTCGACAAGATTCACACGGGACCAGAAGGGACTAGTGACCCCGTCTGGTTTCGAATCAACCCTGGCTAATCAGGACATAGCTAACCCTATTAGCCAAGCCTCGGCTAAGCCTCCAGGAACCACTAATCCTGGAGCAAACTTAGCACAGGCAACCGAACAAGAAAACGCTAGTAAGCCTGTACACGCTGACAAGCCTATTTGGAAAGTTTTCGCGCACGAGACAACAACGTTGCCAGGTCACAGCGAAGTAATTGTGTATGGAAGATTAGACAGGGCGGGAACCGATTTCCCTTCCGCGGTGGTTGTCGAACCTCACATGGTTCAACTACACGGAATATTAGTGGCCAGAGTTGCTGCTAATACACAAGGAAATCTGGTACCCCTAAAGCTCATGAACGTCGGTCTAGACGCTGTTCTTTTGTCAAAGAACACGTTGTTAGGAGAGGCAGAGGGGATCGATCCGCCTGAACTCGACACCCGGAAAGGAGTTCGTGCTGTCACTGCTAGCAAAGAAGAAAAGGAAGTGAATTCACGAAAACGGCAGCACGAAATAGCCAAAGTTAGGGCACTCCTTAACGATAAATTGACCCATTTAGAACGGGAGGATAGGACTAAATTGGGGGATGTACTCGATGAGTACATAGAGCTATTTCTCGACTCGGAGAATAACTTGCAGTGTACGAGTAAGGTTAAACACAGAATCATAACAGGTGATGCGAAACCGGTTCGGAAAGCGCCGTATCGCATTCCACACGCTTTGAAGGAAGTGCAAAGAGATGATGACAAAATATCCAAACCACATTCAGAAGTCAAAAATTATTTTAATTTTAATTTTAGTAAAAATATTTCTCTAACAGTGAATAGTAAACCCATGTTAACACAAGTATCGTACAGCGTGCAGTGGCTGCAGTTTATATACACATGACGTTCTTCGGGTGGGCGTATTGTATGATTTTGCCGTAGATCTGGGCATGTTGTTAGGGGCTGTCTTCAGTTAAAGGCCTTGCAGTTTGTCTCACTGGGGTCATTTTGTATTCCATCGTCGGTATACATGGTGATTTACATGGTGGTGTACATCTGCATCAATTATGTCCAGTCAATTTTGTAGAGTTTTATTTTGCATGTATAAACTGTTTATTTACCGTTATCTAGTTTTAGTTTATAGTTTTCATCGCTTAGTTCTTGTAGGATTTGAAAGGGATATCGTCGATACACCATATCTCCTACGTTATATGATCTCGGTTTCGTTTTCTGATAGTAGTATTTTTTTTTCGAATCGCGAGCTAGTTGGTTATTTTGCCGTACCATTTTATTATACGATTATAGTCTGTCAGCTAGCTGTTGTTATTGCTCAGACCCTTTTCCTTCCAGATTCAGTTCTAGATCATCTGTCAACGGAATTCGAATTTCTTTTCCGTGTAAAAAGAAATTTGGGCTATACATAGTTACATCATTACGCGAAGTTTGGTAGGCCATCATGGAGTACGGTACGAATCTGTCCCACGTTTTGGGATCCTTCTCAACGTATTGTGCTATCATGTCAATGATACTGCGATGCAAGCGTTCGGGCCTTCCATTCAAAGCTGGATGGAATGGCGTTGTTAAATAATTATTTCACTGGGTATCCACGATTTGCGCCTACGACGTCGAAGAGAAGAAAAAACTGTGCCGCTATTGCATACGACTTCAAATTCATCCCATATTGCTGAGATATCGGTTGTAAGTGCCATTACAGTGCTTGTCTCTTAATTAAACCCAAGGGTTTTACTGAGTCTCAACCCTTACACGATATTCAATCCCAGAAGTCCCAGAAATATCGGTTTCGGTCATCTTAATCCACAGAGAATACCAATTGCAAGCACTAATCCAAAAATCTCCGTACTTGCAGATTTCAACAGTGCATCAATCCAAAGATCTTCAATTGCACCTAACTTAAACGATCTCCTTCCTCGATTGGTCTTCATCTTCATTAAAATGGGAGACGTTTCAGGGTAACATCGAATGAGTAACACAATTCACATAATCAGAGCGATATTTGTTCTTTTTCGACGGTTTTACGTTTGGAGTAAGTAATACATAACACATTATCAGAGCGATATTTTTTTCTCGACTTTTTTACTTTGTACCGATTAGGACTTATCCAATCAGTAATAATTTCACTGGGTATCCACGATTTGGGCTACTACGTCTCAGAGAAGAATAAACTGTCCCTGTTGCATACACTTCAAATTCATTAAAAGTTCTCGTTCATGGCCAGAACAACGGTCGAATGGAACAAACTAGCAAAGGAGATAGTAAATGCTGAGAATATCAAGGGATTCAGAAACAAACTGAAAGAAGTGGATAGGGGTGCCAATAAGTAACAATATCTGCATAAATGTAAAAAAATAAAAATAAAGGTACCAAAAGGAAGGAGGGGAAAACAAGTAACTGAGAAGAATAGAAGAGGAAATCGTGAGGGAAATTAATGATGAAAAAACTGCCACCAACAAATTTTCACTAGCAGGGGAAGAAAGAAAATACGAAAATCCCATAAAGCTGAGATATTGGTTTGCTCTAGAGTGCACTCTCTAGTGCTTTTCTCTAGAGACACAACTTATACTGAGTCTCAACCACACCATTTGGATCTCGTACACCTCAAACAAGCAACAGAGTAGCAAACGATAATTGCAGATAATTCAAGTAATTGTGAAAGTTACAGTAAAATAATTAACGATGCCTGGAGTGAAATGGAAGCGGAAGACACGTTGAGAAGAAAAAGCATTTTGAGTCACGAAGACCTTCACAACATTAAGCACGTTTTCAAAATTGATAACAAGAACGATAAACAAAACGAATGTTCCAGGTACTGTAGAGAAAGTAATGGAGTGTTCAGGACATTCAAAAATCAAGGATAAAGTCAGAAATAAACTGACTTGAATGCTGGAGCTGATGGAAAACGTAGAACTGGATGAAACGAAGTATTTGAGTGTGGAGCGTAGACTGGACGATTCCATCAAATTATACTGCTGCAACTATGATAAAGTAATGTACAGTTCTAAATTTCATTTCGGACGTGATGACCTTTTAGTAGAGGTATACGAACAAGAGTTGCTTTAATTAGTTATTTATCAATAAATAATTAAAAACTCTGTAAGATAAACTCGTCACATCTTCGATCGGTGGAAACATTAGGCGTGGCGACGGATAAAAACGCTTTAATGCATCAACCGTTGGTAGAGTCAAATTCCCCGAGGAAGTACTACGAGCATGGCGAAGGAGTTCCACATCAGCTGACAGCAAGCAAGGTTCTTCGGTTATAAACGCTCTTACTGGACTTATGATTTTTCTTCGTTTTGAAGTTGAAGTGAAGAAGGAATTGCTTTGGCTGTTCATGGTTTTGGATTGGTTCCTAAACAACCAAAACAAGACAAGAGGAAACCTTAATTCGTGGCCAAAGAAGTCATCCCAACAGCATCAGCTCTATTGACAGGTAACGTAGAAAAGGCCCTTAGGTTTTGCATTTTACGATGGTGGATACACTTCTTTCGTACTGTTTCAAGGCGCAAAAAATTAAATTATCGTAGGCCTGTGCTGGTCAGAACCAGCCACAAGCGTATGGGGAGGGCAAGGGTTCCTCCACGTCGTGGTCGTCTCCGTCTGTGTCATCATCCGACCGTGTTGTCATTGCGTCACCGTCGGGGAGGTAGTCAAAGGGAAGGGGTAAGTTCCCCGACAACGACCCAGAGCTCGCCATTAGTTTTAGGGAAAAAACTCCCCTAAACACGGGCCAAACTACGAGAATGTTGCGAGTTGGAATTCGATGGCCCGCTAATACTGTCTACCTGGAGCGCATTCCGAAACGAGCTGCGACAGCATCTGTAGCATCTACAGCGCGCTTTTGCTAGTCCGTAACTCCTGCAAACGCTTCGTCACGAGTAGTCCGAAACTGCTTTCACAGCATCTGCAGCGCGCTGTGAACGCTGGAGGTTTTCGCCCCAGCACTTGTAGCATTCCGTGGAGTGGAGGTAAATCAAGATGTCGGCAACTGAAGATTTACGAAAGGACTGCTGAAAATAGCACCAAAACTGTAAGGATGTCTGCGTAGTCGATTAGTTCTCCAAGTTTTCGGTTGGAAATAATTGTTGATAAAAGAATCAATGAAATAACCATTATTAAGCATTATTTTCACATTAACTATGGGTTGGGCACGTGATTCGTACACGACGCAGGGGCCGGACGTTTCAGGTTGAGAATTTATTAAATGAAAGGATAAATAGATTGGATTCCAAGAAATTCTGTGTTTATCCTCATCCCCAGTCCTATAATTAAATAACGATTTGTCCTAGCACTTGATATCGTGATCAGTGCTCAAATAATTAACAATCTTTGGATTCTGACAGCTAGGGAGCTAGCTCGATAGGAGGAGGGTCGATAGGAGCCGGGTTAGTTTTTTCTTTACCTGGTTTCAAAATCGGAATTAAAATAGCTATACGCATGTCAGGAAATCGCAAATAAAAAACGAGAAAAAAGCAGAAATCTCAGAGAAGGTCTTCAGGTGGATGACTTTTCATTGTGGATTAGTCCTGACGACGGAGTTGAGGCGTGACGTCACGGTGCAGAGCGCAAGGGCGCTGTAGGTGTGACCAGTGATGTCCACCGGATGACGATACCAACAAGGACGGCAAAGTGGTAAAGGTACGTGCTTATCGGTGAATCAGAACGGGGGGATCTCAAATGGCGAAGGAGGAAGCGGGAGTCGGCAGCTGGCAGGTGCAGTGCAGTGCGAGACGGCGAACAAGATGGCGCTGTAGGCGGGGCCAATGATGTTACCAGGACGATTCCAAAGGAGCTCAAGTGGGAACGTCATACATAGTCGCGTGAATCAGCGAAAGACGTGAACTCAAGTGGTTAAGGAGGGCAGGAAATGCTATGCAGTGACGAGACGTGCGTGAGTGAAACGATGGGCTGTTGCGGATGTAGATGTCTACAGGGAGCGCATCCGAAACGAGCTGGACAGCATTACGAAAGGATCAGCGCGATTAGGCTAGATCTGATACTCCTGCAAAGCTATTCACGAGTAGTCGAAACTGCTTCAGTAAGAATGCCATGATAACGCTGGAGGTTTTTCGCCCCAGCACTTGTGCATTCGGGATGTTGGGGTAAACAGGATGTCGGCACTTGAAGATTTACGAAAGGACTGCTGGAAATAGCACAAACTTTAAGAATGTCTGCGTAGCGATTATTTCTCCAATTGCAGTTGAAATAATTTTATGAAGACAATTAATATAACCATTAATAAGCATTATTTTCGATTAACTTGGGTTGGGCACGTGATCGTACAGACGCAGGGCCGGACGTTTCAGGTTGAGAATTTATTAAATGAAAGGATAAATAGAGTGGATTCCAAGAAATTTTGTTTTTATCCTCATCCCCAGTCCTATAATTAAATAACTATTTGTCCTAGCACTTGATATCGTGATCAGTGCTCGAATAATTAACAATCTTTGGATTCTGACAGCTAGGGAGCTAGACGGTCAGCCATTTTATATGATACAGATGCTTCACAAACCATTCCGAAACGATGACCACATTCATGTGCTGTTACCCTTGCTCCTTACGCTGCAGCTGTAGCATCCGCAGTTCATTTCGGAATGCGCTCCAGATGACGATTACCAACAAGGACGGCAAAGTGATGAAGGTACAGATCAGCGAAGGAGATGATCTCAAGCTGGCCACGGAGGGCGCAGGAGCCGACGGTGCCGTCGTGCGTGAGTGACAAGATGGCCGCTTTGGGCGGGGCCAAAGGTGTCTACCAGATGACGATTACCAACAAGGACGGCATGGGTCTAATGCTTCCGTAGTGAAACACTATTATTTCCAACCTAACTCATTTTTCCCTCAGGATAAATAGTAACGACACTGAAAATCAGTTGTATAACTGAGTGGGTAGACTCTAAATACAATTTTTTTATTAATTAAATCCTTGATAACATTGATTGTTATCAGTCAGTAATGATGGATTGTTAGCTATCGGCGGCACAATAATTTGGTAGCAGCAAAGCGAAACATTTCTTAACAAAAATTAAAGAACCAGTGTTTTGTATGATGTATCGTGTATGATGATCGATGTAGCGGAGAAAATACTAACAGGTCGTAACCACAAACTTGTTTGCAGACAATTTGCGATAGAAACTCTTTTGGGTTGGACTTTATGGGGAAAATTCCTTTGGAGAAACGATCAAATCAAGCAACAATGTGGGCAGCATCGATGTTCGTCAAAGAAGCAGATATTTCAGTTCTGTGAAATTTGGACGTTATCAGTACAGCTCAACCAATAGGCAGAAAATCAAAAGAAGAGAGAGAAATAGATAGGAAAGATCATTTCATGCAAGCTGTAAAAACAAATGCTAATGCACGTTAGTACGAAGTACGTCTCCCTTGCATTGAAGGCTGCCTGCTATTAGCTACTAATCGGGACATCGCAGAAAAGAGGCTGGAGTCGACTACATAAAAATTGACGACGGATAAATAATTTGCGGATACTCGGAAGTTTTAGATACATTGCTTGCAGAGGGAATAGAAGAAATTCCCACAACGGACCTTGAGAGCTATGGTTGTCGTCATGTAGCAGCACAACAAAGATCCTACCAGTGTTTGAAGCGTCGGCTCGGTAGAAATACTCTCATTCATTAAATTAATGTTTGGAAACAGGAATCATTATTAACACCACCTATTAATAGACATTGTCATGGCTAAGAAGTCAATCCTATGGGAAAATATTCATGATTATGTAACAGCTATATTTGATATCGATTATGTCACACTGCAAGCACCTGAGTCCTGCACTCATTGCATTTCTCGCAGTCCACATCAATCCCAGCACGCGAAGGGAAACCACCTCTTCTCCCACCACCAGCTGGTACGATCAATTCGCTGATCAGAGCCCAAGAAGCTCGCTCTCTCAGACCCAGCTTGGTGACAAGGTGTTTCGACAGTTAGCTAGGATGTGTTTATATTGAAAACCATATTTGTCATTAAGTTATATAAGTGTTCATTAATAAATGCAACTCAATAGCTTTACTTACCGGGTGATGATTACTAGTTAGATCAACCCGAATGAATCCTCTCATTCAAATATTAGTAAGATAAAGTGGTCTCCTACCGGTGGTTGGACAGACAAAAACACACATTTACAGAATGAGAGCCGTTTGAGTTGAATAGAGACACTCAGTCGCTCCGCTCCCTTGTTTCATTATTTAATTGGGCTAAAAGTCTCATATTCACGTAAATTTGCGCAAACTAAGACAATGGGCTACGAGGAGTGAAAATATGTGAGCCAAATTAGCCAGAGCTGGACAGATCCAGGCACATGTTGCGTGTCAAACAAGAAATCAAAGATTTGTAGGGGGCGGGGATGGCCAGAACTCACCACTGGTTTTGGGGAGTAAACTACTGCCATAAGTCAAACTTTACGGGAGCTTGCATGACGGACTTTGATAACCCAATGATAAGGGAGGCGATCGATAAATCAAATGCGAGAACAAAATATGGAAATTCCAAATCCAACGACGACGTAATAAAACTAAGGCGCTTTAACAGGGTAAATCAAACCCAAAAAGCCAGAAGCAGCAACACCATAGAACCTAATGAGCCCTATTAAATGAATAAATCAATTTATTATTTAATTTGGGCTAAAAGTCACATATTTACTTAAATTTGCGCTAACCAAGACGATGGGCTAGGAGGGGTGACAATATGTGAGCCAAAGGAAGGCCAGGGCTGGACAGATCCACCCACATGTTGCGTGTCAAACAAGTAGTTAAAGATTTAAAGGGGGTGTGAATGGCCAGAACTCGCCACTGGTTTTGGAGAATATATTACACCCCTAAGTCAAACCATACGGGGAGGTTGAAAATTGAACTTATTGACCCAATAAGGGAGGAGATTCTTAAAACGAATGTGGGAAACAAAGGAAATTCCAAATTCAACGACGACGTGAAAAACTCATGGCGCTTTAACGGATAGGTCAAACCAAAAGTCATTAAAGCGGCCAAAACTTAGAAACTTATGAGCATGAATAAATAAATAAATCAATTAATTATTTAATTTGGGCAAGAAGTCTCATATTTACGTAAATTTGCGCTAACCAACACGATGGGCTAGGAGGAGTGACAATATTTGAGCCAAAGGAAGGCCAGGGCTGGATTGTGATTGGATATTGCTTAACGTCTCATATTTATGTATCTTGGCTAATCGAGACGAAGGGAGGGACGTAAGGGATGACGCGGGTGACAAGGGGTGGACAGGCCTGTGATGGTCAGAACCAGCCACAAGTGTATGGGGAGGGCAGGGTTTCCCCCACGTCGTGGTCGTCTCCGTCTGTGTCATCATCCGTCCGTGTTGACATTGTCGTCGCCGTCGGGGACGACGACCCAGAGCTCGCCATTAGTTTCAGGGAGACAGATCCAGACACATATTGCATGTCGAACAAATAGTAAAAGATATGGAGAGGGCGGGGATAACCAGTACTCGCCAATGATTTTGGGGAGTATACTACACCCCTACGTCAAACTATACGGGGAGTTTGCAAATTGGACTTTATTGACGCAATAAAAAGATTAATTCATAAAACGAATGTGGCAATCAAAGGAAATTCCAAACCCTACGACGACGTGAAAACCCATGGCGCTTAAATGGGCAGGTCAAACCACAGAGGCAAAAGCGACAACACCTTAGAAACTAACGAGCCTGAATGAATGAATAAATCAATTAATTATTTAATTTGGGCTAGAAGTCAAATATTGACGTAAATTTGCGCTAACCAAGACGATAGGCTAGGAGGAGTGACAATATTTTAGCCAAAGGGAGGCCAAAGCTGGACAGATCCAGCCACACATTACATGTCGAACAAGTAGTTAAAGATTTGTAGGTTATGGCAATTTCTAAAACTCACCAATGGTTTTGGGGAGTAAACTAATCCTCTTCGACAAATTATACGAGGTGGTTGCTAGTTGGAATTTGATGATCCAATGTTAAGGGTGGTTATCCAAAAAAAGAAAGTGGGAAACAAAATATGGACATTCCAAACCTAACGACGACGAGAAAAAACTATAGCGCTTCAAACGGATAGGTCAAACCCAAAAAGCCAGAAGCGGAAAAACCATGGAAACTTATGTTCCCGTATGTATGAATAATTCAATTAATTATTTAATTGGGCTTACAGTCTCATATTCACGTAATTTTGCGCATACGCAGACGATGGGCTAGGAGATGTGACAATATGTTAACCAAAAGGGAGGCCAGTGCGGACAGATCCAGCCACACATTGCGTGTCGAACAAGTAGTTTAAAGATTTGTAGGGGATGGGAATGGCCAGAACTCGCCACTGGTTTTGGAGTATAAATACTCTCCTTCGTCAAACTTTACATGGAGGTAGCAAGCTGAACTTTGATGACCCAATGTTAAGGGAGGCAAATCATAAAACGAATGCGGGAAACTAAGGCAATGCCAAACCCATCGACGACGTGAGAAAAACAGGGCGCTTTAACAGGTAGGTCATACCCAAAGAGCCAGGAGCGGCAACACAAAGAAACTGATGTGCCCGAATGAATAAATGAATGATTCAATTATATAATTTGGGCTAAAAGTCTCATATTCACGTTAATTTGCGAATACCAAGAAGATGGGCTAGGAGGTGAGCCAATTTATAAGCCAAAGGGAGGCCAGAGCTGGACAGATACAGCAGCACGTTGTGTGTCAAACAAGTAGTTAAAGATATGAAGGTGGCAGGGATGGCCAGAACTCACCACTGGATTTGAGGGTTAACTACTCCCCTTAGTCAACCTTCACATGGAGTTTGCAAGTTGGAATTTGATGAACCAGTGATAAGGGTAGCGATTCATAATACGAATGCGAGAAACAAAATATGGAAACTACAAAACCAATGAAAACATGAAAACAATATGGCGCTTCGACCAGATAGGTCAAAACCCAAAAACCAGAAGCGCAATACCATAGAAAATGATGCGCCTGATCGAATGATTGTATGAATAAATCAATCAATTTATAATTTTTCTTATTTTGGGCTAAAAGTCTCATATTCAAGTGAATTTGTGCTAAACAAGACTAAGAGCTAGGAGGAGTGACAAAATATGAGTCAAAGGGTGGCCAGAGTTGTTCAGATCCAGCAACACGTTGAGTTCAAACAAGTAGTTAAAGATATGTAGGGGGCGGGGATGGCCAGAACTCGCCACTGGTTTTGGGAAGTAAACTACACCCCTTCGTAAAACTTTACGGGAAGGTTGCAAGTTGGACTTTGATGACCCAATGTCAAGGAAGGCGATTCATTAAACAAATGCGGGAAACAAAGGAAATTGCAAACCCAACGACGACGTAAAAAAACCATGGCGCTTCAACGGGTAGGTCAAACCCAAGAGCCAAAAGCGGCAACACAATAGAAACTGTGCCTGAATGAATGAATGAATGAATGAATTATTTAATTTGGGCTAAGAGTCTCATATTCACGTAAATTTGTGCAAACCAAGACGATGGGCTAGAAGGAGTGAAAATATGTGAGCCAAAGGGAGGCCAGTGCTGGACAGATCCAAACACACGTTGCGTGTCGAACAAGTAGTTAAAGATGTGTAAGGGGTGGAAATGGCCTGAACTCGCCACTGGTTTTGGGGAGTAAACTAATCCCCTTCAAAAACAACTATACCGGGAGGTTGCAAGTTGGACTTTCATGACCCAATGTTCAGGAAAGGCGATTCATAAAACAAATGTAGGAAACAAATGAAATTGCAAACCCGACGACGACGTAAAAAAAACCATGGCGCTTCAACAGGTAGATCAAACTAAAGAGCCAAAAGCGGCCACACAATAGAAACTGATGTGCCCGAATGAATGAATGAATGAATTAATTATTTATTTTGGGCTAAAAGTCTCATATTTACGTAAATTTGCGCTAAACAAGACAATGGGCTAGGAGGAGTGACAATATGTGAGATAAAGGGAGGCCAAAGCTGGACAGATCCACCCACATGTTGCATGTCAAACAAGTAGTTAAAGATATGTAGGGGCGGGGAAGGCCAGAACTCGGCACTGGATTTGGGGAGTAAACTATTCCTTTTAGTCAAACTATCAGGGGAGTTTGCAAGTTAGAATTGATAACCCAGTGATACAGGTAGCGATCCATTATACGAATGCGAGAAACAAATGAAATAGAAATTCCAAAACTAATGACGACATGAAAAAACTATGGCGCTTTAACCGGGTAGGTCGAACCTAAAATGCCAGAAGCACAACACCATAGAAACTAATGTGCCTGAATGAATTAATAAATCATTAATTATTTAATTGGGCTAACAGTCTCATATTCAAGTAAATTTGTGCATACCAAGACTTTGGGCTAGAAGGAGTGACAATATGTGAGCCAAAGGGAGGCCAGTGCGGACAGATCCAGCCACACGTTGCGTGTCAATCGATTTGTTAAAGATATGTAAGGGCGGGAAAGGCCAGAACTCGCCACTGGTTTTGGGGAGTTAACTACTACTCTTGGTCAAACTTTACGGGGAGCTTGCAAGTTTAACTTTGATAGCCCAATGATAAGGGATCAAAAATCCAAAATCCGTGTGTGTATCCAAAATACAAATGCGAGAAACAAAATATGGAAATTGAACAAACCCAATGACGACGTAAAAAAAATTATGGCACTTAACCGGGTAAGTCAAACCCAAAAAACCAGAGGCGGCAACACCATAGAAACTGATGTGCCCGAATGAATGAATAAATCAACCAATAAGGTTATTTATTTGGGCTAAAAGTCTCATATTCACGAAAATTTGAGTAAACCAAGAAGATGGGCTAGAAGAAGTGACAATATGTGACTCAAAGGGAGGCCAGTGCTGGGCAGATACAGCCACATGTTGCTTAACAAACAAGTAATTAAAGATCTGTAGGGGGCGGGGATGGCCAGAACACGCCAATGATTTTGGGAAGTCAACTACTCCCCTACTTAAAACTATATGGGGAGGTTGCAAATTGGACTTTGGTGACCCATGTTAAGGGAGGCGATCCATAAACCGAATGCGGGAAACAAAATATGGAAATATCCAAACCTAACAAAGACATGAAAAAACTATGGCACTTCATCCGGATAGGTCAAATTCAAAAAGCCAGAAGCGACAACACCATAGAAACCATTGTCCCCGATTGAATGGATAAATTATTTAATTAATTAATAAATTTGTGCTTAAAGTCCCACATTCACGTAAATGTGCTCTAACCAAGACGAATGGCTAGGAGGAGTGACAATATTTGAGCCAAAGGGAGGCCAGTGCTGGACAGATCCTGTCACTTGTTGCGTGTCAAACAAGTAGTTTAAGACTAAAGGGGGAGGGTATGGCCAGAATTTACCACTGGTTTTAAGAAGTAAACTACTCCCCTTGGTCAAACTTTATGGGTAGGTTGCAAGTTGGACTTTGATGACCCAATGTTGAGGGAGGCAAACCATAATACGAATACAAGAAACAAAATATGGAAATTCCAAACCCAACGACGACGTGAAAAAACTATGGCGCTTCAACCGAGTAGGTGTACCCCAAAAAACCATAAGCGACAACACCATAGAACTGATAAACCCGAATGAATGAATGAATAAATCAATCGATCAATCAATGATTTTTTTAATTTTGGACTAAAAGTCTCATATTCAAGTAAATTAATACTAACCAAGATTATGGGCTAGGAGAAGTGACAATATGTGAGCCAAAGGGAGGCCAGTGCTGGACAGATCAAAACTCATGTTGCGTTAAAAACAAGTAGTTAATATTTGTAGGGGGTGTGGATGGCCAGAACTCGTTACTTGTTTTGGGGAGTAAACTATTCCCCTACGTCAAACCATACAGGGAAGAGTTAGACTTTGATAACCCAATGATAAGGGAGGCGATCCATAATACGAATGCGAGAAACAAAATATTGAAATTCCAAACCCAACAACGACATGAAATGCATGGCGCATAACCAGGTAGATCAAACCCAAATAGCTAGAAGTGGCAACACCATAGAAACTGATGTGACCGAAGGAATGAATGAATCAATAAATTTATTTATTTATTTGGGCTTAAAGTCTCTTATTCACGTAAATTTGCGCTAACCAAGACGATGGGCTAGAAGGCGAGAAAATATGTGAGCCAAAGGGAGGCCTATGCTGGACAGATTTAGCCACACGTTGGTGTCAAACAAGTAGTTAAAGATTTGTAGGGGGTGGGGATGGGCAGATTCAGATTCAGAAAAATTTTTACTCTTAAGAAAATAAATACGATTGGTACATAAAAACAAACAAGAGAAGAGAATAGTCAAGAGAAGCCCAGATAAGCACAGTGCTCGTGTGTGGGTCTCTAATGGTTTTGTGGAGTATACTACACCCCTTCGTCAAACTTTACGGAGAGGTTGCAAGCTGGACTTCGATGACCCAATGTTTAGGGAGGCGATCCATAAAACGAATGCGGGAAACAAAATAGGAAATTCAAAACCTAACGACGACGTAAAAATACTATGGCGCTTCAACCGGGTAAGTCAAACCCAAAAAAACAGAAGCGGCAACACCATAGAAACTGACGTGCCCGAATGACAGAATAAATGGATCAATTTATTTATTTGTTTGGACTAAAAGTATCATATTCACGTAAATTTGCATTAACCAAGACGATAAGTTAGGAGGAGTGACAAAATGTGAGCCAAAGGGAGATCAGTGCTGGACAGATCCAGCCACACGTTGCGTGTCGAACAAGTAGTTAAAAATATGTAGGGTATGGGGATGGCCAGAACTGGCCACTGGTTTTGGGGAGAAAACTACTCCACCCCATCAAGCTATAAGGAGAGGTTGCAAGTTGGACTTTGGTGACCCATGTTAAAGGAGGTGTTCCATAAAACGAATACGGGAAACAAAATATGGAAATTCCAAACCCTACGACGTCGTGAAAAAACTTTGGTGCTTCAACCTGGTAGGTTAAACCTAAAAAGCCAGAAGCGGCAACACCATAAAAAACTGATGTGCCCGAATAAATGAATGAATGAATGAATAAATCAATCAATTAATTAATCAATTTGGGCTAAAAGTCGCGTATTCACGTAAATTTGTGCCTAGCAAGACTATGTTCTAGAAGGAGTGACAAAATGTGAGACAAAGGGAGGCAAGTGCTGAACAGATCCAGCCACACGTTGGTTTCAAACAAGTAGTTAAAGGTCTGTAGGGGGCGGGGATGGCCAGAAAACTCCACCGGTTTAGGGGAGTAAACAACACCCCTACGTCAAACTTTAGGAATACGGGAATGTTGCAAGTTGGACCTTGATGAGCTAAGCGATTGAGCCATTGTGTATTGTGAGATGGACCATTTATCTGCGGTTACTTTCCGCGGGCCTAGCGAGATGCATAATCTCACGGTGCCCACCCACAATACATGGCCGACGATGACGATGGAAGTTGATGAAGATTTGTTCGGGTGTTCCATAATATGAATGCAGGAAACAAAATATGGAAATTCCAATCCCAAAGACGACGTTAAAAAACTTTGGTCCTTTACGTAGGTCAAACCCAAAAAGCCAGAAGCAGCAACACCATTGAAACTGATGTGCCCGGTTGAATGAATAAATCAATCAATAAATCAATCAACTTGGGCTAAAAGGCTCATATTCAAGTAATTTTGCTTACCAAGACGATGTTCTAGAGGCGTGACAATATGTGAGCCAAAGGGAGGCCCGTGCTGGACAGATCCAGCCACACGTTGGTGTCAAACAAGTAGTTAAAGATCTGTAGGGGGCGGGGATCGCTAGAACTCGCCACTGGTTTTGGGGAGTTAACTACTTCCCTCCGTCAAACTATATGGGGAGGTTGCAAGTTGGATATTCATGACCCAATGTTAAGGGAGACGATCCATGAAACGAATGTGGGAAACAAAATATGGAAATTCAAAATCGAAGGACCACGTGAAAAAACTATGGCGCTTCAACCGGGTAGGTCAAATCCAAAAAGCCACAAGCGGCGACACCATAGAAACTGATGTAACCAAATGGATGAATCAATCAATCAATTATTTGATGAATTTGGGCTAGAAGTCTCATTTTCACGTAAACTTACGCTTACTAAGACGATAGGCTTGGAGGAGTGACAATATGTTGAGACAAAGGAAGGCCAGTGGTGGACAGATCCAGCCACACGTTGCGTGTCCAACAAGTAATTAAAGATATGTAGGGGTGGGAATGGCCAGAACTCGCCACTGGTTTTGGGGAGTACTCTACTCCCCTCCGTCAAACTATATGGGGAGGTTGCAAGTTAGACTTTGATAATCCAACGGTAAGGGAGGCGATCCATAATACGAATGTGGGAATCTAAATATGGAAATTCAAAACCCAATGACAATGTGAAAAAGTAGGGTGCTTCAACCGAGAAGGCCAAACCCAAAAGTCCAGAAGCGACTAGGCCCCTACACCATACAAACTGATGTGCTCGAATGAATGAATAAACCAATCAATTAATTTATTAATTTGAGCTAAAGGGGTCATATTCAAGTAAATTAGCGATAACCAAGACAAAGGGCAAGGAGGAGTGACAATATGTGAGCCAAAGGGAGGCCAGTGCTGGACAGATCCAGCCACACGTTGCGTGTCAAACAAGTATTTTAAAATATGTAGGGGGTGGGATTGGCCAGAACTCGCCACTTGTTTTGGGGAGTAAACTATACTCCCCTTTGTGAAACTGGGGGAATTTTAAGAGTTGAATTTTGATGAACCAATAAGGAGGTGATGCATAAAATAATGCGGGAAACAAAAATATGGAAATTCCAAACCTGACAGCGACGTGAAGAAGCTAGGTTGCTTCAACCGAGGAGGCCAAACCCAAAAGGCCTGAAGCGACTACACCATAGAAACTGATGTGCCCGAATGAATGAATGACTGAATAAATTAATGAAATAATATATTTTGTTATTTGGTCTAATTGTTTCATATTTATGCAGATTTGCGCTAACCCAAGACGATGGGCTATGAGGAGTAATAATATGTTAGCCAAAGGAAAAGTGGGATGAACCCAAAGAACCCAAAGGCAGGGCATGTGCTGGACAGATCCATCCACAGGCGACTCTAAGACCGTCGACACTCCGGCGCAGAAACCGGACAGGTTGTGTATCAAACAAGTAATGAAAGATCTGTCGGGGGCAGGGATGGCCAGAACTCGCCACAGGTTTTGGGGAGTACACTACTCCCCTAAGTCAAACTATACCGGGAGGTTGCAAGTTGGAATTTGCTGACCCAATGTAAGGGGGGTTATCCAAAAAGTGAATGCGAAAAACCAATGGAAAAAAACAAACCCAACGATGACGTGAGAATATGGCGCATTAACCGAGTAGGCCAAACCCAAAAAGCCAGAGCGGCACACCATATAGAAACCAATGTGACAGAACACATCAAACGAAGTGGTTGAATATTCATATGCCTGCTAGCAAAGATAATTAGTTGACGGGCGCTGCCGCACTCGTAGGGTATGCTTGGCTTTGATAGGCCTAAATCAGTTCGACCAAGACCAACTAGCGATTTATAATCGACATGGGACTGAAGTCGGAATACAAGGACGTCGGTCTTCTGGCCAGTATGCCCGTGTGCGTGGGTTAAGGAATACAAGGACGTCGGTCTTCTGGCTAGTTTGCCCGTGTGCGTGGGTTAAGGAATACAAGGACGTCGGTCTTCTTGATAGTTTGCCCGTGTGCGTGGGTAAAGGAATACAAGGATACCTCAGTCATAGTTGACATGGGCTTGTAGTATAAGCTTGGCTTTAGTAGGCCTACCTCAGTCGTTCGATAGGCCGACATGAAAAAGTTCCAAAGTAAATCAATCTTCAAATGTCCACTAGCAATTTTTAGTTGACAGATTTGTGCCTTGTGGTATATGCTTGGCAGAGTGATACACCTAGGCCTACCTTTAGTGGTATTAAGTAAGCCTAAAAGTAGTTTCACACAGGTTGAGAATCACTTTGAACAGCGCCTCGTTTGCAGAAAATGGCCGAACTCAGTAGAACAATATTGGCTGTTTTAAATGTAGACTGAGGAATGATTCGTATGATTTGTGGTAATACAGTTTATCCTAGGGCTAACCATTCAGCAAAAGACTAGGAGCCTATGCCTACTATAGGATAATAACAACTGTGTTTCAATTTAAGCCACAACACAAAACGGACGATAGTTCCTTGTTGAGAGTGCGCTAGAAGTCGGTTCCAGAATCGAACAAAGTCTTCTGCTGCAAGTTGGTAATCGTGTTCTTGTTCTTCGTCAAAATCACTAAAATCTTCTTCCACTTTGTTGTAACAGAGTGATGGTCGGCGCCAAGACGTGTATGTTGAGAGTTCAGGTGGATGATGTTTGCAACGAAATGGTTGGTGAATGTACGAGCGAAATTGTACCACATTATAAACGTTCTGAAGTCTGCAAGTGTCTGGCTGGCTGCGCGACGTGGCGAGCCGCCAGTTGCTTGCTTCGACGGCTTCGGCTCACTTCGTTTTCCCCACTTCTTTTTTTACGAACGCCACTCGACCAATCACAAGTCCGCATGATCGTTAGTTGGTTAACTCCACGTGAGATAGCGTTAGTAGTAGCATATGGCTGAAAGAAACAGCCGGCCGCGGTGGCTCAGACGATAACACCATGGGGCCGTCTGGGGGTTCGAGTCTCGCTTGGGTTTTTGTAATTATTGTCTCACACACACTCCAAATAAAGATGCTTAAAACATCCAAGAATTCACACCAGCGGAAGGTTTAATAAATACCACGGCTTGAAAATCGAAACAACAAACAAAAAATACAATGGAAAATCAGCGAAATTATGCAATGCAGTAATATCATCCTCGAAAAACACCAAACAATAGCATATAAAATATAAAATTACGTTTTCTTATTACCCTGGTAGCTTCTTACGCTGGAACAACAGTGGCGAAACGGTAAATACGATTTTTAAATCGTAGGCTACGCATAAATCGAAAGGATCAGTAAAGAACTTGAATTTGTAGGTACTGAACATAATATTTCCTAACTTTTCCCTTCAAAACATCGAAGATTGGAAGGCTGGGGGGGGGAGAGACTTTTTATTTTGGCTCAATACATTGTTGCGTGACTTGGTTTATTCAACTTTTCACTAGCGTGAAGAATTAACTACAACTAGAACAAACAACTATAATCTGTATTCCTCAGTCAGTTAGTTCAGTATCGTCTCGATTAGCGCAATTACAGGGCATTGCTTACCGTGAACATTATTGAATCCATCGAAGTTCTTTCATTCAGGGCATTAGTTTACCAAATCCATGTACTGATATGCTTGAAAGACACGTCAAAATTAAATATATTTTTAATGCGGTAATTGTCATAAGTTAATCTCGCTTTCAATAATATTCGTAGTATGAATGCCCATGTCTCATTTCAAACCTCTCGGATTGTGTGCAAGTCACTAGTCTTCATATACTTGAAGATTTAAAAAAAAAATACAATAACACACAATAATTATTAAACTTTTAAAATCTGTTTTCATAACTGAATAACATTATAGACGCTAAATAAAATAAATCAAATTTAAATTATTGCCCAGGTTTAGGAATTACATTCAATAACATATTTTCACTTCTAGGATAAATATTGATACAATGATGCCAGTACCTATTTGAATTTAATAAGGCTTAACTTAAATTCTGAACTAAAAAACAACCTTAGATGGGTTTCGAACTCCGAACCTTCTGGATGCATGGAAGCTTGAATATGCCGAATGATTCACATGAGCCACATATCTAGTTATTCTTACCACACAAATTTGCAATATCATGTCACATCGCCATCATAATTATTTTTATCATCATATTTATTAATTATCAATGCCTGTGGCGTTTCCAAGGGGGGTTTACGGGGTTCAGCCCCCCCCCCCCATGCACTAAGTATTTGATTTTATTCGTTAAAAACGTCAAATAAGACAAAAATTCTAACATTTTGTTGTTATTGTATGATTCTAAAACGTGTTAACAGGCGTTCTAAACGTAAAATATGTGAAAAATTTCCCCTTAGGCGAAAAAGCCTCTGGCGGCTGGGGCTATCGCCCCAGACCCTTCCCTGCTGTTTGTCATGTCAACCCCCCCCCCCCCCTTTTTACATTTCTGCATACGCCACTGATCAATGCATAATTTTATCAATTATAAATTCTCACTAGTACACGGAACTTGAAAACAGTGGCCACACTTGCATAGTTGTGTTGTGTGAACTTGTTGCTGAGCTGATAGCAAAGTGATTCGTCAGGTAGGAAGGAGTCAAACAAATAGCACACAAATAAAACGTGACATTTTCGCGTTTAGCTGGTAACTTTTTCTCATAGCGATGGCAACAGAACAGATGGAACGTAGGCCTAACAACCACTTAACATATTTTCTTTGGGTTTATTTATTATTTATGTAAGTTTTCACATTAACACTTCTGTTAGTGTAACGACGACTAATACTTATACTACGAGTCATCCGTGCGGTCCTAATGCACCACTCGAGCTTATAAGACGTGGGTAGACAGACAGACAGACAGACAGAAAGGTAGACAGGTAGACAGGTAGACAGGTAAGACAGGTAGACAGACAGACAGACAGCACAGACAGACAGACATACAGAGACGACTTAGACATACAGACGTCCGTGTATCGATGACAGATGGGGCAGGATGCAGACGAAGCAGGAAAGGACTCATGAGACAAGATTAAGTGACGACTTATGACAAGACTATTGTATCCTGTTTAACAGATACAGTCACAGCACGCTCATGCGACATATCGTTGGCGATGTAGTTGTGCGGCGACGAGGATCGTATAGTGATGAGGGGGGGAGTGTGGAGGGGATCTACGACAAAATATAGATGTAATAGTGACGACTTCGATTGAAAGACATAATATTGTGAACACAATATTTTACAAACAAAACAATATAAATCACACACTAGCTCTGCAAGACATACATGTGTGTGACATGTGAGTGTAGAAAACGGCGACGAGAAACGTATTTATCGATATAGCTCGAGTAGTGTTGGCTGTATACTCTCGAACAGAAGTAAATCAAGGGCAAGGTATAGTTGGATGAGCGAAGCGAAGATTTAAATTTTACTGACCCCTCAAAAAAATTAGCTTGTCGGGTGTTTTTTTTCTGCTGTTTGTTCGGGCTCTACCGGGAAAACGGCATATTCAATTGGATGGGACCTTCGAAATCTCTGAACTTACCTGCCACGTTTCTGGGTACAATCGAGGAAATATTTCTCATGGATATCGCACTTATACGATTTTTTTCGATTTTTAATGCGATATTTTCGTGATATTTGGGCCGATTCTGACCAAACGGGTGGGGCTACAACGTTCATATTTCACATGGACATTAAGGTAATGGTGATGTATTGCCTTTTGAAAGAATTAGTTGAAAAAGTTTGCCAGAATTCATAGAAATAAAGGTTTTAATAGTATTTTACAGGTGTATATAACAAGTAACTATAGAAACTTGACATCAATCACGTGCAATGCGTACAAAAAGCATGTCTTTGGGCTTCGAAATATTTTACATTCTATTGTTAATTGGTATGACAATAACAATTATTAATACTTTATAAAAATAAACCTAATTTAACTAAAATAATTTTGTAATAGAACTTGAAAAAGTAATGAGATCCCACTTATGCTTAAAACGTAGTTATCATTGGACAGAAATAATTAAAAAAGCTCATCCATCAACGCGACTAAAAAAAGCGTTCGCGAAGTGGCCTAATAGATACACAACTGGACCCCTTGATTTAATTATGGTTGATGATATACATGTCTCGAGTTTGTTGGGGCAACATGCAAGGCATGCCCCTTTCGCTCGACTCTTGGTTATTCCTGACAAGATTATACAATACCTTGGATATGACGTACAGTAAGTAATATGATGTAGGATCAGTATCGGGTAGGAAAACGTTCATTTTTTCATGTTCATTTTATTAAAGTCCCCCATCTGAACAAAAGCAAATGTGTGACCAGTGGCGTAACTACGGGGAGAGCGAGGGGGAAGCGACCGCCCACCATATTTGGGCAGAGTGAGGTGAGGGGGAGGGCCAAATTTTGTCGCAAGATTTGGTAAACTGCAGTAAAATACCACCATTTCAGTGGCGTAACTTCCTTCCGGGGGCTCCGAGCTTGAAGGGGCCTCGAAGTGGCCTTAAGTATTACCGACGATGTTCGATTCAAAGTGTTTCGTGTGCGAGGATTGATTGTTCTATGAGTTAGAAACGAGGAAGGTGTGTACACGACGTAGTCAACCGGTTTGCGGAAAATAAATCTGGACGAAAAACATTTTACGTGAGGCAAAAACAAGTTTTTACACCTTATTGAAAGTGGAATGGGTAATGACCCCCAGTGGTGTCATGGGGGTTACTAGGGAATATACGGAGTTCACCCAGAATGAAATATACCTCTCACTTAGCCCTCAGTGTACCTAGAATACATCAGGTAATTCGCTATGTACGGTGTATATATATATCCAACCAAATACAAAAATTTGTATAAAAAAAAAAGGAAAAAAAAAACGGCAGCCAAGCTCTCCTTCAAAAGTCTTCGGCTGTGAATGCTGTGAGATATAGAAGTTGAACCAAGCTTTTCATTCTTTCTCCCTAGTTTCGCTTTGAAAATAAGTAAGATCATTTCGCCTGTTGACAAGCGCCAAGCCAACGATTTTTGTGGTAAAAAAGGAAAATTTTTAAACTCGAAATCATAAAAAAAATTCTTGCCCATGAACCAAATTCAATGGCCAAGACATTTTTTATGATTTCGAGTTTAAAAATTTTACTTTTTTACCACAAAAATCGTTGGCTTGGCGCTCGTCAACAGGCGAAATGATCTTACTTATTTTCAAAGCGAAACTAGGGAGAAAGAATAAAAAGCTTGGCTCAACTTCTATATCTCACAGCATTCACAGCCGAAGACTTTTGAAGGAGAAGTTGGCTGCCGTTTTTTTATTTTACAAATTTTTGTATTTGGTTGGATATTACATCTTTTTGTTGTTCGTTTGCTATCATGGTGTGAATGATGGACTTTGAATGATTAAATTTGTTAAGTTCAAAGTTGTTTTTTGACATTTTTGGGCCCTCGGCCCTACCAAAGATACCCCTTGTGTTTTAAGCACTAGATATTTATAATGGTTAAGAGCGTGTTTTTAATTTCAAGCTTGTACAAATTACTACGCCTGAGTAATTACGCGTTTTGAGTTTGATTTTGATTTTTCCCGGTCCCAATTGCCCGGTTTTGGTTATATGAGGTACATCTGAGTGTGGCCCAAGTTTCAAAGTTCTAAAATTAACCGTTTTCTCAGTATAGCGTATTATTCATAAGAGTACGGAATTACCTACTTTTGATAATTTTGATTTTCTCCGGTACCCGTTACCCAATTTTGCTTTCCATATTCAAAAGTGATAAAGAATGAGAGATATCAAAATGTATTCCACGTTTGAAACATCTCAGTTTGTAGCGTTTTCTTTGAATGATTCATTTCTTAAAGTTCAGATATGTTTTTTGTCATTTTTGGGGCCATGGTCATCCCCAAATAAGCCCCTTCTGTTTTGGACGCAAGATATTTATAATGGTTAATAGCATGTTTGATTTCAAGTTTGTACAAATTACCACGCCTTGGTTATTACGCGTTTTGATTATCATCCAAATTTTGATTTTCTCCGGTCCCTGTTACCCGATTTTGGTTTTAAAAGCAAACGTCACTGCGTCTGAAGTACATCTAAGTGTGGTCCAAGTTTCATAGTTCTAAGATTTACCGTTTTCTCTGTAGGCTAAATTAATCTCCGCGGAGAACTCCTAGCCAGCCAGCCACCCACCCACCTACCCAGCGACCAGCCAGCCGAAAGGAATTTGACGATGTTGAGAGCCAATTTTAACACAGAACGAGTTATCGGATCGGATTGATTTTTTTTTGTATGTTATGGACCACATACCAGGTCATATACCGAGTTTCAAGATTGTAACTCTTTCGGGGCGGCGTGTGCAGATAGCTGAAAACCCCCCAACTCTGGTAGCTGTATATAGGGCTGGAGTTCGTGTCGCCTAAGCAGTCGCATGCGCTTGTCTGCCGGGCGACGACCGTCGCCCTAGATATATATTGTATTTTATTATTGTTTATTTCAACAAATCAAGATACAAAGTACACTTAACATGTTTACATGTTTAGGGGAATCAGAGAGGGCATATATAGTACATACAAATGAGGAAATCTAATGTCACGTCAAAGAATAAAAAAATTTCAATCACAACTATCATCACTAACTACCAATAAATGTTAAAATAAACATAGCTTATACTCGTAAAAGTACTCCAAACACACTCTTAGAATTATACAAATACGGGGCTGTGCGCAACGGACCCTCATTGGCTAGGGGGCCTCGCCCCCCCCCCCCCCCAACCACCCATTGTACAAAATCATGTATAATTTATCCAAAAAAGAGCGTTCACATATAATTTTAGAATAACACCACTGAGGCCCAAGTATGTTTTTGTTCGGGGGCCCTTGGTTTGAATTTAAGCCACTGCACCATTTGCAATGTTAAAAATCCACCCAAAAAGGGGGCTGTGCGCCCCAGACCCTACAATAGCTAGGATACCAGGACCTAAATACTTACATTTTCTTGGCCCGTTCTAAATATTTATACACTCTGCTTCATGGGACTATATCTAGGGCGACGGTCGTCGCCCGGCAGACAAGCGCATGCGACTGCTTAGGCGACACGAACTCCAGCCCTATATACAGCTACCAGAGTTGGGGGGTTTTCAGCTATCTGCACACGCCGCCCCGAAAGAGTAACCATCTTGAAACTCGGTATATGACCTGGTATGTGGTCCATGACATACCAAAATAAAAATCAACCCGATCCGACAACTCGTTCTGTGTTAAAAAAAAGGCTCTCAACATCGTCAAATTCATTTCGGCCGGCTGGTGGCTGGCTGGTGGCTGGGTGGGTGGCTGGCTGGCTAGCTAGTTCTCCGCGGAAATTAATTTAGCCTATAGAGAAAACGGTAAATCTTAGAACTATGAAACTTGGACCACACTTAGATGTACTTCAGACGCAGTGACGTTTGCTTTCAAAACCAAAATCGGGTAACAGGGACCGGAGAAAATCAAAATTTGGATGATAATCAAAACGCGTAATTACCAAGGCGTGGTAATTTGTACAAACTTGAAATTAAACATGCTATTAACCATTGTAAATATATTGCGTCCAAAACACAAGGGGCTAAATTTGGGGATGACCATGGGCCCAAAAATGACAAAAAACATATCTGAACTTTAATAAATGAATCATTCAAAGAAAACGCTACAACTGAGATGTTTCAAACGTGGAATACATTTTGATATCTCTCACTCTCATTCTTGATCACTTTTGAATATGGAAAGCAAAATTGGGTAACGGGTCCCGGAGAAAATCAAAATTATCAAAAGTAGGTAATTCCGTACTCTTATGAATAATACGTTATACTGAGAAAACGGTTCATCTTAGAACTTTGAAACTTGGGCCACACTCAGATGTACCTCATATAACCAAAACCGGGCAATTGGGACCGGGGAAAATCAAAATCAAAATCAAAACGCGTAATTACTCAGGCGTAGTAATTTGTACAAGCTTGAAATTAAACATGCTCTTAACCATTATAAATATCTAGTGCTTAAAACACAAGGGTAATCTTAAGGGGGGCCGTGGGTCCAAAAATGTCCAAAAACAACTTTGAACTTAACAAATTTAATCATTCAACGTCCATCATTCACACCATGATAGCAAACGAACAACAAAAAGATGTAATATCCAACCAAATACAAAAATTTGTAAAAAAAAAAAAAAAACGGCAGCCAAGCTCTCCTTCAAAAGTCTTCGGCTGTGAATGCTGTGAGATATAGAAGTTGAACCAAGCTTTTCATTCTTTCTCCCTAGTTTCGCTTTGAAAATAAGTAAGATCATTTCGCCTGTTGACAAGCGCCAAGCCAACGATTTTTGTGGTAAAAAATGAAAATTTTTAAACTCGAAATCATAAAAAAATTCTTGCCCATGAACCAAATTCAATGGCCAAGACATTTTTTTTATGATTTCGAGTTAAAAATTTTTACTTTTTTACCACAAAAATCGTTGGCTTGGCGCTCGTCAACAGGCGAAAATATGATCTTACTTATTTTCAAAGCGAAACTAGGGAGAAAGAATAAAAAGCTTGGCTCAACTTCTATATCTCACAGCATTCACAGCCGAAGACTTTGGAAGGAGAGCTTGGCTGCCGTTTTTTTTTTACAATTTTTTGTATTTGGTTGGATACTTACTACCTCTTTCACTAGTCGTGGTTATACCATTGATCGTTTGTGGTTACATAAAATATGTTGCCCCCCCCCCCCCCCCCCCCAACTAAAAAAAGCAAAGCCATGCTACTGTATGTGACTGAGAACGAAGACTTTGTTTACTTGTATTTGACGAAACGTTTATATTACACAGGTGAGGATCGTAACGTTATCCGACCAACCCCACCCCAATGCGGAATTGTCACATTTTTACACCTGTAACGTTTGTATTTCGTTTTTACGCGTTTCTGCACAAACTATGTGGCCCCATTAGAATAAATGCCGGGGAGGGGGGGGGCTAGCTTAAGTATGTTATAGTTATCCCCCCCGACCCCCTACAAGCCGCGAATTCGCCATTTTTACACCTGTGACGTTTGCGCACGGCTGCACACATTTATTTCCTTTGTTCACCATGAGTGATATGGCTGCAATTAAATAAAAACCGGGGGGAGCCACATCCTCTGTTTAAAAACGAAATTGCACGAACGATACAGGTGTAAAAATGTGACATTTCCGCAGAGTCCACTGGGTGGGGGGGGGTTAACTTTACGTGAATCTAGCCAAGTAATTTGCTATTTTTACAATTCGTACCATACCGGTATACGTTCAAGATACAATTTAAATTCCGATACATTCAATCTAATCTACAATATCACAACAATATGTTTTCTTCCACATTAAAATATGATTTAACAAAATAAAATAAACATATTATTTCATATATTTACTTCAGTTAATTATTTTTGTGTGCGTTTATGTCAGTTTTTATAGCAAAAAACGATGTTAGTTAAAATAAAACATAAATAAATAAATATGTCCCATTTTGGTGTCAACGAAGAAATAGGAACAGATTTTTTTTAACGGCTTCTTTTTTTTCTCAGATGAGGCTCCTGACTTAAGCTATCTTCCAGAATACGCATCGTTTAGCGTATTCAGACCGAGCCATCGTATTACTATAGTCTGACGCTCTGTGTATTTCAAACTAAGTTTTTCATGTGCCTTCAGAACCCTCCATACCAACTAATGAAAACAGCGATTCGAATCAAATCCAGACACTCACTGGCAATCCTGACAGAAAGCTGATTTAATCTATTTCCCAGCCACAACTACAAGCAAACTGCGATTGAGATCAACCAAAAAAATTACACATGCAACCTTTATAAACTATTGGGACCGAATACCTTTATTACCATGTAAGTCAAACCGAAGTGGTTTTCACTGTGTATGCTTATTTGCACGCCGCATATAAGACTTTCATACGAGTAACAGAGGAAATTATTTATTATTGGAGGTGCTTATTTTTTCCGGTTACTTATAATGTTTTTGTTGGTATAACTTTGTGAGCTATTCGATTATTGATAAATTTTTGTGTACCATTCATTATGTTTGCCCATAAAAATAATCTTATTTTAATATGTCAATAAACTTTTAGATTTTAACCGCCAAATTTAAGAATAGTTTGAAAATATTATAGAAGACCCTATAAAAAGTAATTGGCCGGGAAAACTAACTCGTAATTGTCATAACACGCACAGGCCCGGCTTGAGGGTATTTTGTAGTGTCCGCGGGCACTAACAATGCCGCCTATGCCCTGAATGTACTTAGGGAGGTCGTTGTTTCGATTCCCGCCACTTGAAAATCTGACGGATTTTTTTGCCAAAGGATTCCCTCATTCAAAAGAAGAAGTCCCTTTTAAAAGGTCCATGAAATATCAATACCTACTTTATCCACACACAATGCCTTCTTGATCGTCTGAAAAGGGACAAATATAGATGTTCGTAGGACACCAGTTGTCGAGGAGCGAATTGTAACGGAAATGATATCCACGAGCTATTTATGTGGCCTCAAGAAAAACTTGGACAAAAACTTTCCGTCGGGATTGCTGAACTCGGGGATCAAACCAACGACCAGTCAAACCGGAATTCATGCGTTGCGCATGAGCTACCTCTGTCGACCTCCGTTATTTAAAAAAAAAACTTTGTAATGTTTCAAATCGTACTCCCACTTTATTTCCGATTTGAAGTATTATTTTTTCTGATCGTTCTTTATCTATAGGGAAAACGGCTGAACCGATCTTGATGAAATTTCAGAGGACTGTCGAAACGTATTTATTCTATGAATTTGGGTACATTCTAAGAAACATTTCTTATAAAAATCGTTCTTTCATTATTGCATGAGCGTAGCGAGCGTAGCGAGCGAAACGAATATTCCATTTCACTACACTGGAGAAAAGAATCCGGAGTGTTTTTTTTATTATTTTTTTCTTTTTTTTTTGTATTTTTGTGTGTTTGTCCACATGATTCCGGCTAAACCGATACTCCAATTGCAATGAAATTTTGTGGAAGCCTTCGAAATCTCTAAACTTAGAACTGCCACGTTTTTGAGCGCAATCGAAAAATTATTTCTCATTAAAATCAAAATTTTACGATTTTTTTCGATTTTTTAAAAATTTCTTTGACTTATAACACCTACATGCTTTATCCGATTGTAATGATATTTTCACAGAACCTCAATTTTATGAATTTATGTATTTGTGTAAAATTTGAGCGCAATCGAAAAATACTTTCTCATGAAAATCGCAATTTTACACTTTTTTCGTTTAAAAAAACATACGCTCATCAAACAACGCGCCTGAAAAAGCGTTTGCGAAGCTTCCTAGTTTTATTCGATCTATATAGGCATACGTGATTTTATTTATATTGTTATAAACGCTTACTGACCCGCAAAGTGACGTCAAACAGACAACCGAATCACAAACACGCCCTGCTTGGGAAAGAGGCAAGATGTGTGGCTCAAAAATTTTTCTTGTTTGTGACCCTGGTAATCTGTTATACGTGATGTTTGTTCAAATTTAATTTGGGTTTGTTCTCTCTATGCTGGACAAATAGCTTCTGCGAAAAACACAACATTTTCTGAATACCAACACAATCTGAGAGCATTTGGTTACAACTTGAACTAGGACGCTTCGCTAACGCTTTTTCTAGTCGCGTTGATAGATGAGTTTTTTTGGTTCACTATTTCTGTCCAATGATTCTAAGTTTTTGTATGCGTGGGATCTCATTACTTTTTCAAGTTCCATTGAAAAATTATTTTTGTTAAATTAGGTCAATTTTTATTAAGTAGTGTTAATTGCTATGGTAATACCAATTAACAAGAGAATGTAAAATACATCGAGCCCCAAAGACTTGCATTTTGTACGCATTGTAGGTGATTATTGTCAAGTTTCTATAGTAACTTGTTAATTATACACCCGTAAAAGGCTTACAATAAAACCTTCTTTCTATATATTTTGGCAAACTTTTTAACTTTTTCATTCCAATGGCACTACATCACCATTACCTTAATGTCCATGTAAAATATGAACGTTGTAGCCCAACCCGTTTAGTCAGAATCGGCCCAAATATCACGAAAACGTCGCATGAAAAATGGGGGGTGGGGGGAATCGTAGATGTACGATATTCATGAAAAATATTTATTCGGTTGTACCCAAAATCTTAGCAGATCTAAGTTCAGAGATTTCAGAGGTCCCCTCCATTTTTCATTAAGATCGCATTTGCCGTTTGTCCGGTAAAGAGCCAAAAAACCGACCTATTTTTCTCGGAGTTAGTGAATTTGAAGTCTTCGCTTCGCTCATCCAATTACAGAAATATTTCTTATGAAAGTCACCATAATGATTTCTGGTTCGAATACATAAATGCAGGAGATATGCCATACAACCTCAACCATCAACCATCAACGCATGTGAAGTATAAAAAAAATACGCTATAAGTGCGATTTCCATGACAAATAATATTAACTTTCGTTTACTGCCCTGAAAATCGTAGCCGGTTCAATATGACAAATTTGCAAGTCTCACACCTTATATAGTGTCAAGTGAAGAGAAACAAAAACAAATTATATTGTGTTCAAATGTGTTCTCTTGAAAAATATTTATTTGGCTGCCAGAAAATTCAATCGTTTTTGTAGACGATTGGCTGGTAGTGCGAAACCAAAGCAGGAGACATACATTGATTATACAGTGACACCGTTGTCTCTAACTGGACATAAAGCTAATCTGTGTAGTTTTTACTGCATCTTTAAACTATTTCTTACCAAGGTTTATTTTTTCTATTTCACAATTGGAATTTAACTGTTTTATGATCTATTCCTTACATTTTTAAATATTCTTGGTATGGGGTCGCGGATGCCTAAGCCGGCCCTGAGGACGCACTAACGTATTATTAAATCTTACTTAGAACTTATTACCCCTCGGTTCACCCACCCCCCCTTCCCCCCAACCCGCGTAGAAGGCGAACATGGGGATATTTAATCTATTCCCAATGTAATGTGCTCACTAATTTGTTAAAATATGTGCAACAACAACGTCCGACAGCAGACCGTGCAGAAAGACACTAGAAAGGCGAATCTCCTTCGGGTCGTCGAGTACTGAGTGTGAGGGCGCGGCAACCGTAAGGTAATAATGCGCCTCTCTAGCATGTAGATGATAAACCCACGCGGACGGATCCAAGGGGGGGGGGAGGGGGGTTTTTCAAACCGAGGTCGTCTTTGTCACCATTCGTATCGTCATTGTCGCCGTCTTAGTTGTCGAGAAGGTCTTGTGTTTGCCATTTGTGGTATACTTGATACTTTTGCAAACAAATACAACAAACAATCAAATAAAAAATATCAAACAATTGATTTCTAGACTACAGTTGAAAGCGTAAAAATGCATTTTATTCGAGAGAGGAAAAAAACAAGGGCAAATACAATGCTGAGAATAATTGAAAATAGAAAAAAAAAATTTACCGTATTTGAACATTGTTGAATGCGGCTATTTATAAATAAATGATGCCACACAGATTTGTGCCAAATTGTATCCCTCCGGTGAAGCGGGAGGGGTGAGGGGGGGGGCTGGACCATAATGTGCGACAACCTGCCTAAATAACAAGCTCTTGAAAAAATCACTCAACTTTTACAAAAATTAATTTTTAAAATATTTTGGAAATAGGAAATACAATAGTTCGTAATAAACTAATAATCACGCTGATTATACAGTTGCTTCATACATCGTCCATGGTTTAATTCTGCAGACCACGAGTGCTCGTATAATCTTCCGTGGGAAACCTGTCTGCATTCAATTCCTACGGGTTAAAGGGCACCTGTGATACTGCTATCCTCAACTCTACTAGAACTGGCGCGTGAGGAGATAAACAATATCTTATTCAAGCCCAGCACTACGCGTCTTTGCCTTCATAAGAGTTGACCTTGGAGCAATGCTCGCAGCAGCTTGCGGCCTGGCAAACAATTTGAACATGCAAATCTGCCTTTTTGAAAATTAATTTCTAGTGACAGTGTCAGAAATAGGAATGATAAACACAAAATAAATTCTTGAAAAATATCAATAATTATTATTGCCGATTATTATCGATTATTACCGTTTATTACCGATGAAGATGGTGATCAAAGAACGCTGCGCCCAGCAATCTCGGCCAAAAATTGTTTCGTGCCCTCGATATCAATGGGAAGACCACAACTCAACCCGATGTTGTTGGAAATGAGTTTTGATTTGATTAGTATTATTTTCATCAAAATTATTATGTCGGTACAATTGATAGTTCGTGATTGTTGTGTTTATATTTTATTTCATTATCATCGTTGGAATTTTTATTATTGTCATTTCTTCTTCACTTTTTAGAAAGAATGATAAAAGAATAGTATTGATATCACAAAAATTATAACAAGAACAGCAATTGGGGTTAGACAAACGAAAAATACTGCTCGCTATTGTACCACCTCTGGCCATAATTTGAAAGTCCGAAGAAACATGTCTGAAAAGTTTGCTGAATGAAAGAAGCCTTTAAATACAGACGAAAAAAACTGTGAAGTTTTTTTGGGCGGGACATAACCTCACTTTTGGAAATTATATTTAGATTTGGACAAAACTGTGCATATACATGTAATAAATATGTAATTACGGTACAAATACGAGTTTTGTATCGTTTGAAAAAAATTCGTACAACAACTGTTATTTTTCAGAAACTATTTTAGCTATGGTCAAGTTATAGCTAGGGGTGTTAGAAACTATATCCAGAAAACCGATTCTAAAATTCAATTTGAACTAGTCTTGTTATTACACTTTTGTCCAAAAATCTAAATATAATTTCAAAAGTGAGTTATGTCCCCAAAAAAAATTCACAATTTTTTCTGTTATTTTAAAGGCCTTCTTTCATTCAGCAAACTTTTCAGACATGTTTCTTCGACTTTCAAATTATCGTCCAGAGGTAGTACAATAGCCTTAAACAAAATTGTTATAATACAAAAATGTTAACAATTTTTCTCACATTATAACAGAAATGTCAAACACATTTTCACCTATGACAACGTCGAACTCGACCACGACGTGACGTGACCCCTGCGACTCCCGGGAAGGCCTGGCTTGAGGCTATTCTCTAGTGTCCGGGGGTACTAGAAAAAACACCTGTGCCGTGACCCATGCCTGACTCAAATTAAAGTGGTATTTCGTTCGATCCCTGCCACTGGCAAATCTGAATGAAAGCTTTTGCTGATTGTTTTGTTTTTAATTTTTGTTGGAAACCTTCCCAGGGTGCAGTGGCGTAGGATCCGGGGGCGGGGGCAGGGGCCAGGGGCGGTAAAACTAACGTAAGTTAAACATTAATCCCAGAATTTACGTAGTAAATATGCACATACACTGATACAATTCGATAGTCACCTAGATAAAACGAATATATTTGTCTGTATGCTTCGTCATAACATAAAAAATAAGGTTGAAATTTACTAAAATGGGCCACTTCACGTTCATTTTTTTGTTTTTAGATCGCAGATAGTTGCTGTAAAACATCGTTTACAGGGTCCGAGTGCAGTTAAAAATAACGAAATAACTGTAGTGTGGTGAATATTGTTTTCGCCGGTGGCGTTTTCGCCCCAGACCCTAGCTATAACGACCACAAATTCTGCTAATGGTTTTGCCCCCCGTCCCCACTTTCAAAAGGTTCCTACGCGCCTGCCAGGGTGCAATGCAGTGCAGTGCAGTGAAGAGGGGCTTCAGGTGGCTTAATATAGGTATAAGTCCTTTATTGAAGTTAAGACAATTGTGAAGGGATGTCCAACATTAACGACTTGAGGAAAACCTTGGAAAAATACTTCGGCCAGGATTGCCGGTCTTGACGAGATTCAAACCCGGGACCTCCCAAATAGAAAATTAGTTTCCAAAATAACCTTATAACAGTAGTTTTGGAGTAATACGTCATAAATAGTCTTTTGAGAAGACCAAAACAATTTTTTAACACTTTTTCGTCCATACGTATTCCCAATATTACGTCTTTTTTAAATTATTTTGTTGATCATTTTTAAAAAAAAGTATACGAGTGATGGCTGAGAGTTTCACCATAGTTAACAGTTACCTACGACAAGGACATGTGATATTTTGAAATGTTTATTGCACGATTTTATTATTTTCCGTTACAAATAGGCCCACCCTAGCAGTGTACCGGAAAACGCAAAAAATCAATTTTGGCAATATATTATATTTATTTATTTAAAATTATCCGTGTTAGTTACTAAAACTAAAACAATTAGCCATCAATACAGAACCATAAAAAACGATAACAAAACATTAATACATGAACAAGTACTATAAATTAATTATACACAAAACCCATCCTTTCAAAATATCACATGTCTATAGTCACGGGTAAGTCTAAAATATGGTAAAAATATCGACTATCCAACTCATATGCTTCTTGATAAAATTATCGAATGCTCTAAGAAGCCGCAATATTAGGAGTATGCATGGACGAAAAAAAGGTTCAACTGTTTTGGTCTTCTCAAATTACTATTTATGATTTTATTACTCCAAAAATAATGTTAAATAGTTTTTAGAAAACATATTTTTTTATGCCTGCGTCCTATATCTGGCGGTTTTGCTAAAATTTCCCTCATTCAAAAGGTGAATGCAGAATGCTGGGGTAAAGACCCGTTCCAAACTCCTTGGATTTGTCCCTGCGTAGGTTCAAACAGTGTTGGACAAGCGCGCGACTCAGATTCAGGTTGACGCGGGTTCGAATCCCGTCGAGGCCGGAAATCCTGACTGAAGGTTTTGTCCGAGGTTTTAATTTCTCATTCGTCAATGCGAACTCGAGATTGAGTTCTCTTAAACAGCCCTTGGACATTCTTTCAAAATTGTCCTAACTGCAATATGCCGATAGTCAGACACCTGAAGAGGGGGCATGCATTGCGCCCTGGGCAGATTTCCCACAAAGACTTTAGAAATTTAAAAAAACAATTAATTAATTTTTTTGTAAGGAAATCTGCCCAGGAGCAATAATCCATGCCTGACCTTCAGGTCACTGACTAGAGGAGAACAGGTTTAGGGTAAATGGACTGTACTAGGGAAACGCTCAAGTCGTTTTTAAACGAGTGAGTGAGCGCCATGTGTATAGTACCCGATATCATTCCCCACACTGGACTAGATCCAGCCTTGGGTATATGGGACGAAATGGGATGATCCCGGGTACTCAACACTTGGCTCACTCACTCCTCACTCGTTTAATAACGACTTTGGCGTTTCCCTAGTTATTTATATTTAACATTCAAAATGCGAATCGTGTTCGAAACGTATTAGCGTGAAACATTAACAAATTTCCAAGATAAAACAAAATCACATAATTTTTATTTCCCATTTACCACCCCTCAAAAATAATATGTGGGTGTAAAAATATAAAAAAGTTCTAACTAACGGGCATTGAACCCCAACCCTCAGTGAGGTACGCTAAATGCTTACCACTGAGCCATGCCAGCCATGTGGATCTCGTCCCGCTCGCTGCTACTAAACAAAATGCTATCGATATTTAAAAAATCACATTTTTATTTATTGTACGCTTAAATCGCAATAAATCTAGCTGATTTTGTTAACAGTTCTCAGTAAACTTGTATCGAATGTCTGTTTAAAATTTCAGCGCAATCTGTTCAGCGGTTCGGCTGATTTTCGACGTACAGACAGACAGACAGAATCACAGAATGAGAGCCGTTTGAGTAGAATGGAGACACTCGGTCGCTCCGCTCCCTCGTTTAAATATTCACATTCCACAAGCATTTCACGATATCAACCGAAGAATGCTTGTAAAAAACTTTCACTCAGGATTGCCGGGGTCTGGTATCAAACCAGCGACCACTCGAATCAGAGTTCCATGCGTTACGCATGAGATACCTCTATCGGTCAGTGTAGATTTTATGTAGAAAAATTGAGTTCGTTTCTGTTTGTCATTGCACATAATTATTATGACCTATTCCAAAATGTGCATACAAATTCTCTACATAGCACGACCGGTCTAAGATTACTGATTGAATAAATAAATGAATGAATGAATGAATTCATATGAAGAGGTTACCCACTCAGTCACAGAACTGATTTTCAGTGGGGGCATTAAGTTTAAAGCAGACCAAGCCAACCCTGTAGGCGCCGACACCATCGACGAGCGAACAATGACCAACTAGAGACCGGCATATTAATTAAGTAGGAAACACCGATCAATCAAGCTGGACACGATTCAACCCGCGGACAGCGCCAGAATAGAAAATAACACAAAACCGCATTTCCGTGCGCGCAATAACTTTTTTTTATTATTATTAAATGGAGGCGTGCTAGCTCATTGATGTAAGTATAATACTTAAAGAATTAAAGAAAATAAAAAAAATAAAAAATCAGGTCAAAGAGTAGTTTTGTTAGTATTTTCAGTGGAGTGTTCCCTTAAAAAGTGTGAAGGATACCAGTGGCGTATCCAGGGGGGGAGAGAGTGTGAAAGTTCACTTTAACGTTTCAATTGAGAATAGAAAAACTGTTTTATCGCAATACGCAAATGACCAACTAACCAAAAGGGGCTTTAGTAGATAAAATGTAGTCATTGTAGATGCTTCAACTAGCACAGATTTTTCACCACAAAATCCTGTAGTGAGTAATGTTGTTGGGGGAAAGCCCCTCGGACAACCCCCCCCCCCCCCCCTTAGCCTTCAATATATCTATGAATTTATTGTTTGACCCCCTCCCCTTTATGATTTCCTGGATACACATGCTTGTAAAAATGAAGTCACACGATAACTAGCTTACTTTGGTATTGCAATCAGACCACTATTTTTTTCTAAAACGCACCAAATACACTCTAAAACCTGATTTTCAACTAAACTCGTCTGATGTGCTATTGTTGGGGGCAGAGCCCCCCTTGCTTGGTCCTTTACCGCGAAAGTACAAGTTATGATTTTTGCTCCCCCCCCCCCCTAACAAAATTCCTTCGGACGACATTGCATGGTAGAGGGGGGGGGGGGGCGAAGACCGTCGCTCCAGTAACTAAAAACAGTGCACGGCGCCACTGGGGCATGCATTGCACCCTAGACAGGTTTCCCACGAGAAAGTTGAATTTGTAAATAAATCTAAAAATTACAAAATTACGATAATCATGTATAATGTGCTGAGAGCAGTGGCGCGCTGACCATATAACCAGATGCAATTGCCCCCTTTCACCTTTTCCCCACATCCTCTTTATTACTCATTTGGTATGAAATAAAAGTAGGTCTCTTGATTTTGAGGTGATGGAATGATTACAACATTATGTTTTTAACGACTTTAACAAAGATAAATGAATGAGTATTGCCATCGAAAATAGGCAGCAAAAACTCAGTAAAATCAGAGGCAATTTAAGACAAGATAACTATAGAGTAGGGTACATTAATAATTGTGATGAATGATGATGATGATATTGATATCGACGATCGTTGTTTTTTAATGAACTCATATACTAATGCAGGAGTACTCCCACTGATTTCTACCAACGAAAGCCGTTACCATTACAGACGAGTTCAAGTATATAAAGCGCTCAGCTTTCTGTTTTTTGTTTTTTTTTGTTTTTTTTCGTTTTTTTTTTCGGGAAAACTGTTAATAGCATCGTTATTGGATGAGCGTAGCGAGCGAAGCGAAGATTCCATTTCACTACACTGGAGAAAAAATCCGGAATGTTTTTTTTCTTTTTTTTCTTTCTTTTTTTTGTATTTTTGTCTGTTTGTTAGCACGATTCCGGCTTAACCGATACTCCGATTGCGATTAAATTTTATGGAGGCCTTCGAAATCTCTGAACTAAGAACTGCCACGTTTTTGAGCACAATCGGAAAATTATTTCTCATGAAAATCGCAATTTTACGATTTTTTCGATTTTTTAAACATTTCTTCGACTTATAACACCTACATGCTTTATCCGATTGTAATGATTTTTTCACAGAACCTTAATTTTATGAATTAATATATTCGTGTGAAATTTGAGTACAATCGAATAATTATTTCTTATGAAAATCGAAAATTTACGATTTTTTTCTTTTTTAAAAATTACGATTAATTAAAAAAATTTAAGATTAAAGTTTATTTTTTTTTTTAATTTAAATTATTTTTTTTTAATCTCATTAGTAATATTTTCACACAGAAAAGAAAATCCAAATAACACATGGTAGCTCAATGCACCAATTACGCTCATCCAACAACGCGGCGAGACTTAACGTTTTCCTAGTAATATTTCACGCGAACGTTGATAAAGAACCAATCTAAGCGATCCAGTACGTGTTTTCCTCAATTGACTTATCGATTTTGAATTAAAAATCTTGAATTCTCCGTAATATTCTAAAAACAAATTCTTCGGGAATTTATTTTATGCGTACAGATTTCGTAACACAAATTTTCGAACTGGATAACACGTTGGTAAATTTTTGAACCGTAAGATGCCCTGAAACTGAAATGAAAATCATATTGATTTTATTTTTTTTTGCTTTTTGGACTAATCGCTATTACTTTTTTAAGCTAATCCTTTGCAACAAAGTGTGGATGTCAATGGAATGGAAGTTTACTAATATATAAGTAAAATTTGGTGACGATATTATCAACCGTTCAGGTGCATCATCAACATCTAATTGCTAAGCTCGTGCAATGTAGTTGCCTCATCCTCAGCGACTCCGCTTAATCCTAACAAAAAATAACCATAAATTTACTTGCTTAGCGACCGCGATGTAGGTGAATTACCCATCACCAAAATGTCAATATATTTATTTCACATATTTGCTAACATTTCGGAAATTGCCGGTTCGCCGAAAATGACTATAAATCGATTATGGATAAATATATTATTTTTACATTTTTATCTTTTTGTCACAACTCTATATCGTTTGTGGAATTAACTTATTGTTTCACATTCATCCGAACCTTATGCAATTTACATGTGTCTAACGAAACCGCACTTTTACGATTTTTTACTTTTGAAGTTTTAAATGCAATTTTATTTATATAGGCCATACATTATTTGATGGTAAGGAACGTTCAACAATGATTCTTAAAAAGGTATTCACCCGCTTAACTCAAAAAATATATTCCATTCAGGCTAACTAGTAATGAATTTAGCAATTAACAGAAAAATTATTGGGTCCACCATGACCCGAAAAAATGCCAAACATGGTATTTTTCGAGCTAGTTCCCATCAGCAAAAATCTTCCATAAGAAATGACATGGGGGCGATCTTTATGCCCCGTGACCTTGGAGGATTTTCATCCAAAAAAGTATTGGCCATTATTGACGTACTCGACAACCTTTTCTAACCGACAGTGTTGGCTCGGGCGCTAAGCGCTCGACTCTGATTCGGGAGGTCCCGGATTCGAATCCCGTCGAGACCGGCAATCCTGACTGAAGGTTTTTTGATTTCCCAAGGTTAAGGGATTGAGTCCTATTCAACAGTCCTCGGACATCCCTTCACAATTTCCTATCCGCACATACCTAGTTCACCTGAAGAGGGGCTAATTGCACCCTATAACAGGTTTCCCACGACAAAATATACTTGTCTACAAATCCTTTATATTTTGTTTTGTAATTTGGACAAGTGGTTTGGTCAAACTATGCTGGTTACTAAGATGGGGAGTGATTTTGGAATTGATATTTTTTGCCTATATGAGAGCATAAGTTATTTTACACAGTTTCAATACACAATGTTTTAAAGGGTCATTTCATTTTAGATTGGTGGTATGCTCTATTATCTATGTGGAACAAAAAAGGAGCAGGTTAAAACCAATTTGAGAACTTTCCCAAATCACCAATTTGGCAAATTTCTGGATCAATAAAATGTAAAAATTCGTGTTAAATCTCAGTTGCAAGATATAATTTTTAAAACGGTCATTTTAGTGTAGTATTATGCTATAGATTATGTGGTAAACAATGTTTTTTGAGGTCATAGGACCTTTAAAATGGTTACCAACACAATCATTACTCCGAAAAACCTTGAATAGCCTGGGAAATATATAAATCTGAAAAGGTCATGGAAATGACACGCATGAGAACTTCTTTAAACTCAAATGCCCTTAGGCCTTTGCATCATGTGCCTACAACGAGCCTAAGCTCTCAATAGGATCATCTAAATTAATTCTAAAGCACCTGACATATTTTATACTTGTACTAGATTACCGTGTACCTTTGCAGGTAGTGCCGGAGTCAAGTCAGGGAAATGAGTTATATTGCTGGCATCAGGGCGCCAGAAGGGGGGGGGGGGGGTGCGCTGCTCCCTGGATTTCTGGAAGAATTAAATTTTTAATAGTATGCGTTATTTCCAAAAATTATCGTTTTCACAAACCCGAAAAATAATTTTTATATTTGTAAAATTTCTCTTTGATTGTTTGGGATTTTAATGCCTTGTCCCGCTGACACAATTTCCTCGGCTTCGGACATTTTTCAATGGCAAATTGTAATGTTTGGCCTTATTTTGCCGATATTTAGGAAAAATCCACCTTAAAACGCGTTTTAGGCCATTCAACTTTAAAAAGCAGTCTAAAAAATCGCGCCTCCGGCGTCTGGGGCCTTGCCCCAGACCCCAGCTATTCCGCGCCGCCTCCTAGCAAAGGTCCATTGCTTTATAAAATTTTCGTCCCGGTTTGACTTCAAACAAAAAAGTTAAGAACCCAACCTTCCGGTTGCCTCCCCCTCCCCCTGAGAAAATCCTGGCGGCACCCATGGGAATGTCTCCAAAATCCATAAAACTCAACAAGTCAAATGTATAAATTTAAAATTTAAAATTGTCAGAGGAAAGCTGTCCCCCATGTGTGTGACCATGTCTGTGAACCCCATGTCATTATGCCGTCATTGCTAATAGTAATGATAAAAAGCAAAATTAGTTATTTATTTTCTCAAACAGCCAAATTTATAAAGTAGAAAAGTTTTCAATGAGGAAAACCTGGAAAAGTAAGGAAATGGTATTAGCTAAAATAAAGAGACCCTGACAATATTGGGTTTGTTATGCATTTTAAAATGACTGGATAGTGATCTGCTCTTGGCTTGCCATATAGTGTAAAAAACAATATTGACCTTCATAGAGCAAAAACGGTAATCCTTGGAAGCGGAAATAGATTTTTCTTGAAAGTTACAAGTATGTTATACGTTTATTTAAAAATGCTACTCCGTCCCCAGCGATAGATGACAATTTTTATGCTGATTATTGATTCCAGCTTATGACATACTTTTATCTTATCTTATTCACTTACTTATTAAAAATTATTATTAGGTATATTTTATTATTATTTTTGTAATTACTATTAGGCCTGACAGTGTAGCGTAGTTTTTTAATAGTATGGCTCTCGTAAGAGAGCATGGGCGCCGGGGGGGGGGGGGGAAGGGGGGGGGCGCTTGCCCCCCCCCCCTGGATTTCAGGAAAAATAAATTTTAACTAGTGATATGCGTTTATTACATATAAATTAATGTTTTTGTGAAACCGAAATTCAATTGAAAATTAATATTAATAATAATAATAATATATTTAATGATCTGATCGGGAGCGGAGTGTTGCTAGTTTGTTTGTTTTTAGTACTTAGTAATGTATTGAAATTTCGCATTTTCCTTTTTGGGTCTAGTCAATCACGCCCGTTTTCCATTTATTTTATGTTATGTGATATTATGTGTATGATTTATTGAAATAAATAATAATAATGTAACAAGATATCGTTTCTATGATTTGTAGGCTAGTAAATTATTAGTCGATGTAGACCTCTAAGAACGTGTTTATGTTTTATATTTTTATTCCACATTGCATTGCAACTGGAGAGAACTTATAAGTTGCAGTTTATGTAAGAAAAGAAAATGTGATCAAAACAGTCACATTCATTATAATTTTATGCAATTAAAATAAAGCCTTCATTTTTGAAACGTGTGTCTCATTTTCAACTCATAACCCATTTTTAGTAACCGTATAAAAGTTGAGACACAATGTTTTTTTGTTTACTTTCTAGTATCTACTGCACAAAAATTACATAATTTCGGTATCGTATTCAGCCCACTACTTTTTTCTAAAACGCACCAAATGCATTCTAAAACCTGGATTTTCAAAAATTTCGCCTGCGGCGCTATTGTTGGGGGGCTCCACCCCCCAAACCCCCGTGCTTGCCCAACTAAACTACAAATTGTGATTGTTGCCCCCCTGCTAAAATTCCTGCCGGCGCCCATGTAAGAGAGTTGATATCTTCGGTTTTCACGAGACCTGCGACTGCGACCAAAATAACCTGGAATCCAACATTTTTCTGGAGCCAAGCGCCCCCCCCCCCCCTTGTTTGGAAGTTCCAACCCTTAAAGGCCCGATTTAAGAAATTCTAAATGGGGGGGGGGTCCTGGTTTTAAGGCCTTGCTCCTGTCCGATGAAGGGTTCAGCGCGCCACTGGCTTCGAGCACTAGTTTTCATATTTCTCATGGAATGTGAATCCATAGTAACTGGCTGGCCACCTGGCTGGCTGGTTTGTTTCGCAACTGAAAGCGTTACGACACCCGAGAGTTATTTGCTTGTTGAAACAAAAGACGATTGTTTCATCGAGCCAAGGCAGGATGTGGCAGGTATTTGCAACGTTGCATTCTTGCAACAGCGACTGCAGCGAGTTAGCGGTCACACGTGCGATAAGAAACCGAGCGCCCAACGTGACTCAAGGCTGACTCAACGGTTCGACGTACACAGGATGTTGCCACGCCAAGCTTCTGAGCTCTGACGGTGGCTATAGTTTGACCGAAATAATAGTCTCTGTCTGGACGTTTAGCATCCATCTATGATCTACAGTTTGACCGAAATAAATAGTATCTGTCTGGACGAATAGTATCCATCTATGATCTATAGTTTGACAGTATTAAAAAGTCCCCGTCTTGAAAAAGTGATTGTTTTAATTATAAATGCATTCGCATCTGACTATGGTTTTGAAAAATTATAATATTCCCGTATTGACGAAAAGTATGTAACCATTATAGTGTGAACAAAATAAAAACATTCCTGTTCTACTCCTGACGTTTGACGAATAGTATAATTCTGTAATAGTTTGATCGAAAGAAGAATCGAAACGCGTTTCGTTGAGTTCATTAGCCCCCCCCCCCCCCCCCCACACACACCAGACACACACACACACATCTAGACGGAAAGGAAGAAGCCCCTCAGGCTCTTCCTAGTTTATCATATTCTTTTCTCTCTCATTCTATCTTAACGTCATAGTATTCCGTCACATTTATGTTCTTTTTGTTTCTCGTTTTGAGAAAATATCCTTTTGGAAGATGTTTTCTCTCCCTATCGGTTAAATTTATAAATAAATAAATAAATAAATAAATAAACACACACACACACACACACACACACACACACACATATTGGAATTTCTGGAATGTAACCATGCATGCCCTCAATGTGCTGAAATGCAGTGGCGTGGCAAACTACTTATACTGACCGGTGCCTACAATATTTTACTCTGCCCACCTCCCTACTTTAGTGGGCTATTAGGTGATCTGGGGGCGTGCCCCCAGTTTTGCCCAGCAGGGATTTTTTTTTAAATTTTGGTGATCCTACAATAGATTTGCTGCGTTTTACCAGCAATTAATATGATTTAATAGATAATGATAGCCCCATTTTTATGTAATGAAATTCTAAATGTAATGGATGAAAGTGTTATTGCTTTGTTGAACTCATATCGCCAACGGTTTGTTATTCTTCTTGCCTTCCTCGTAGTGGCTGCTGTTCTATACTCAATGGTTACAGTGGCATCTGGCATATAGCCAGGATTTGAAAAAATACACATTAAGAAACCAATAAACGAAGAATATACCTACATGAGGGGGTCCGGGGGCCTCCCCCTAATAAACGGTATAATTAATAGGTCGTTAAATAGAAATCTGTGCGTGGAGCAAAGTTTTGTGAACAAATCTTTGCTTTTATATTTTAAATACCCTTCTTTAAATTATTTTTTCCGTGTTCTCAGTATTGACAGCCATTATTTGGGATTAAGGGAAATCTATAAAAACGCATATGGTAGGCCAAATATATGAAACCGGGGGGGGGGGTCCAGGGGTTTGCTTCCGGGGATAAATGTATATTCAAAGCAATTTGGTAGAAATCTGTGCTCTTGGAGAAACTAACCCAAACCATTAAAATTGTTTTAATTGTTTAGTTACCGAGTAAGAATTCGATATTTGAAGAGAAACTAAATATTTCATTATTTTACATACAAACGTGGACTTGCTGTCTCGATCTCAATAAAATCAATGATCTATTAGCTAGAAATTGTACTGGAAATACTTCAAACCAAAAATGGCCAAGAATGTTCTTATTGCATTCACGACGTCTATAATCCGCCTCCATAACAACGATAACAAAACTCGAAAATGTTTTAGACTTCCTCCATGCCACCAGCTGATCCTCAAATTCGTAAAATCTCCAACTTCAATCAATCAATCAATCAAATAATGCTAGGATAACGAACGTGTTGGTTCATTTAACAAAATTGTTTAATTGCTACCTGTAATTAGTTGAGGAGTAGTAACTGGTTGAATAGCTACATGCATTTATTTTGTATGTAAATTTTAATTAAAGCAAAACCATGAGTCCATGCCATTGACAAACTTAGTCCAGTAAAAAGTAAATAAGAGCTCTTGCCATACAATTGAGAAGGTGTGCTTTCAACAAATTGAAAAAGTGTACAAAATATTAAATTTCATTAAGAAGTAATGGACGGGTCGGTTCCTGCGGGATCACCCACCCTTGGTATCGGTTCCTGGGCTCCAACTATGTACGTTCGCAAGTCACTGCTGAAATGTGACGTAGCATAACCGTTGGAGCGGTGTTGGCTTCTAAGACCCTGTCTCCTAAGCTCCTGAACCATTTTCGCCTTCTAAGCCCCTGGTATCGACCGTAGTGCTACACGTTGCGCAGCGGGCTTAAGAATACAAACCGTCCGGGCTTTAAGAGACTAAAAGTCTTCTAAGGCCCTGTCTCCTAACGCCCGCACGATGTTTTTGTTCGTTCCCACGGTTGTGAAGCGGGCTTTAGAAGACAAACTCGTCCGGGCTTTAAGAGACTAAAAGTCTTCTCTGGCCCTGTCTCCTAACGCCCGTGCGGGCTTTAGAAGACAAACTCGACCGGGCTTTAAGAGACTAAAAGTCTTCTATGGCCCTGTCTCCTAACGCCCGCACGATGTCTTTGTTCGTCCCACGGTTGCGATGCGGGCTCTAGAAGACAAACTCGCCGGGCTTTAAGAGACTAAAAGTCTTTAAGGCCCTGTCTCCTAACGCCCGAACTCATATTATCTTCTAAGCCTCTTCGTTTTTTATGGATGAAGTTACGCCATTGCAGATAAGAATTAATAGCTAATTATTTAATGTTAATTATTATCGAATTATTTTTGGATGAGCGTTGCGAGCGTAGCGAGCGTAGCGAGCAGCGAAGCGAAGATTCCATTCTACTACACTGGAGAAAAAATTCCGGTATGTTTTGTTTTGTTTTTTTCTTTCTTTTTTTTTGTATTTTTGTCTGTTTGTTCACACGATTCCGGCTAAACCGTTACTCCGATTGCGTTGAAATTTTATGGAGGCCTTCGAAATCTCTGAACTTAGAACTGCCACGTTTTTGAGCGCAATCGAAAAATTATTTCTCATGAAAATCGCAATTTTACGATTTTTTTCGATTTTTTTAAAATTTCTTCGATTTATAACACCTACATGCTTTATCCGATTTTAATGATTTTTTCACAGAACCTTAATTTTATGAATTTAGGTATTCGTGTGAAATTTGAGCGCAATCGAAAAATTATTTCTATGAAAATCGAAATTTTACGTTTTTTTTCTTTTTTAAATCAATTCTTTGCCTTATAACACCTACATGCTTTATCCGATTGTAATGATTTTTTCACAGAACCTTAATTTTTTGAATTAATATATTCGTTTGAAATTTGAGTACAATCAAATAATTATTTCTTATGAAAATCGAAATTTTACGATTTTTTTCTTTTTTAAATTACGATTAATTAAAAAAATTAAAAATTAAAGTTTATTTTTAATTTAATTTAAATAAATTTAAAAAAATCTTCAACTTAGTAATGATTTTTTCACAGAACAACAGAAAATCCGCATAACACTAAACTTGGCTACTCAATGCACCAATTACGCTCATCCAACAACGCGGCGGGACTTAAGCGTTTTCCTAGTTTTAAAAAAATGAGAGCCTACAGGACCGGAGCTATGCATGTTATTACACTACGTACCTAATTTGATCTCACGTGCATTCGTCGTTTGTTACAAAAATATCTTTTGCAGCGAAAAAGCCTACAAAACGACAAAATATGCACCCGTTTTTTGTAAAAAATAAATTTTGTGAAAAAAGGGTAAATTTAATAAAATTACCTAAAAGTTCAAATTTTGTATTTTAAAAAAAATATTTTTTTATGGAAACAGTACTAAACGGGAGTTCATGAGACGTCTTTCCTTGGTATAAAAAATATATGCGAATATGTAAATTTTGTCGTAGCCACAGTGGAAGTACGTCAACACTGAAATGCATCGAAATAATAATAATAATTGTGGTCCTGTAAAAACAGCAAGATTTACATGTGAAACACATAATTTTTATAAATTAAAAACGGTGTTATCACTATGCATTCATCAGTTAATAATTGCTATATACATTTTCGAATATTTGGATCACTTCATCCATGTAGTTAAAGCAGACGTTCCGCTTTGAAATAATGATTTATTTTTATACCACCCATTGAGGAATTTATGGTTACACCACATTGCAAAGCACAGCCCGCTTCCCAACGTGTGGAAACGAACAAAAACATCGTGCGGGCGTTAGATGACTTTTAGTCCCTTAAAGCCTGGTCTTGCTTGTCTTCTAAAGCCCGCTTCACTTCCGTAGGAACGAACAGGCCTTAGAAAAGCCAGGACAAGTTTGTCTTCTAAAGTCCGCTACGCAACGTCTAGCACAACCGTCGGTACCAGGGGCTTAGAAGGCGAAAAAATATCAGGGGCTTAGGAGACATGGCCTTGGAATAGAAAATGGCTATCGCCCCCCCCCCAAAAAAAAAAACAAAAAACAAAACACACATATTGGGATTTCCTAAATGTGAACGTGCGCAAGTTTTGTGCCAGTAGTAAAATCATTTTGAGTAGGTCTGGATTTAAGTTAAGCCTACTTCAATGTCGGAGGGGCTTAGTTAATGGCACCCCCCCCCCGAACACACACGTCTTGGAATTTCCTAAATGTGAACGTGTCCACGTTTTGTGCTTGTTGGATGAGCGGAGCGAAGACTTCAATTTTACTGACCTCCAAAAAAATTTATCTCGGGTTTTTTTTTTTGTTTTTTTTTGCTGTTTGTTCGCTCTCTACCGGGCAAACGGCATATCCGATCTCGATGAAAATTGAAAGGGACCTTCGAAATCTCTGAACTTAGAGCTGTATTGTTTTTGGGTACAATCAAAGAAATATTTCTCACGAATATCGTACTTTTACGATTTTTTCGATTTTTTTGTGAGATATTTTCGTGACATTTGGGCCAATTCTGACCAAACGGGTGGGGCTACAACGTTCACATTATACATGGACATTAGGGTATGGTGATGTAGTACCTTTTGAAAGAAAAAGTTGAAAAAGTTAGCCAGAATCAATAGAAATAAAGCTTTTAATATAAGTTTTTTACAGTAAAAAATTACAATTGACAAGTAACAATAGAAACTTGACAACAATCACCTAGCAACAAAACGAAGCACTTGCAAAAGTAAATATATCCCACGCAAACTAAAATCTAAAAAAAGCTCATCCATCAACGCGACTAAAAAAAGTGTTTAAGAAGCTTCCCAGTAGTAAAATCATTTTGAGTAGGTCAGGATCCTACTTCAATATCGGAGGGGCTAAGTTAATGGCCACCCCCCCCCCCCCCCCCCCCATATACACACGTCTTGGAATTTCCTAAATGTGATCGTGTCCACGTTTTGTGCTAGTAGTTTGATCATTTTGAGTAGGTCAGGATTTAAGTTAGGCCTACTTCAATATCGGAGGGGCTAAGTTAATGACAAGCCCCCCACATTGGAACTTCAAAAATGAGAGTGTGTCCACATTTTGTGCTTATTTTGTGCTGAAATGCGCCGTAGCTAAATCGATTTCAGCAGGCCACAATCAGGATGAAAAAGTAAGGTACGGGCCAAGTAAATAGCTAGCCCCGCCCCCCACTTCCCGCGGTTCTTTGGAAATTCCAAAATGTAAATGAAACTTTAATGTGGGGGGCAGTAAATGGCTACACCCCCTCAAAACGTGGTCATCTTTTATGTTTTAGAAATTTATATTGTGAAGGGGGGAGGGGTGCTGTGTTATTCGATTCGTTTCGTTGTTATGTATCTTGAGGGATAATAAAATCTCGAGTTGTTGCCGGTTGTTGATTAATAAGTGGATAATCAATCGATTGATCGTTATTACAATGATAATTTATAATTAATCGATTGTTTATTTAATACTTAGTCTTCCATTCAAAACATATCAAAACATGAATGTTTTGTTTACAAATTGCTAGTACCATCGTTATACCGGCATTGATTTTATTGAAACTTGGCGTTATATTGTATTATGTGACAATTGTAGGAATTCAACGATAGAAGATTTCGCAATGCTGGATCAACTAATTATAATCGATTATCAATCGATCGTTCAAACATCGATTATTAATCGAATGAAAATTAGGATTTTTGATTATTCAAATTAGCATCAAACAGCATACTTAAAGCATCCGTCAAATATTGTACTATTTGTGGTATGGTGTCTAGTTCCATAAAATTAGAAAATGTTATTGGTTTATAGTTAAAGTTGAAGACAGAATTTAAAGTCCCATTCCTCCAAATCAGCCAAGCGGAAAAAGGGTTGATGTCAATGGGTCAACGAGGCCTAAAGATTTTCTAGTAGAATTTTCAATGTTTAATTTTTGTTTATTTATTAATAAGCCTACAGTAGGCCTTGTGCAAGTACGTACTGTGATTACTAGCGTTTAAAAGTGAGCGAAGCTGCCATTTCAGCAACACTTTACTGTCCGACCGTCCGACTGTGCGTATGTCTCGTCCCGCGATAAAAACCGAACACGACTTCCGATTGACATGCAGTTTATTTTGTTACCCATCAACAAGAATGATACAAAATACTTTTGGAGATCCTAGGGGTAAGGAGGGAGTGGCCAGCCAACCATAAAGTTTGAAAATTCATGACCCGGCACGTACACTATTAAAGTACGCGCGAACAGGCAACGAAACCTACCCGGCGCCGCTACCAAGAAGATCAGCGCTCCTCCAACGATCTGTTGGTTGAGTAGCTTCGCCCCCTCTTTCGTGTCTCCCGTGCCCGTTCTTATAAATAAATTCGTACCTGCTCAGTCACACAACTGATTTTTAGCGGGGGAGTTAAAATTTTAAAAGCGGACCAAGCCAATCCTGTCGGCGCCGACGCCATCGATGATAGAAAAATAACCACCGGAATTTTAAAACCCTTCAGATCTGAATTAAACCCACTCAAATTTGGTAATTTTAAGCTAAAAATTAAAAAATAATCAATAATCAATTGATTGATTACAGTTCAAGTAATTATTGATTAGCACTCAATACAGAGTGGCTCAATCATTCGTCAGTCATTGGGATCAACTACATTCAGCATCAGTATGTATTGATTGTCACTAGAATGAACCAATACTGGTTATTGGTAACCTGGGTTTATGAAATGTATTCAAAGTAATCCTTCCAATGCAATGCATTCGCTATGTTAAATTGTACCTAGTCTTAAAGTGTGCAACTAGGCTCGATGGCTTCACATTGTTATCTTAGAAAACCCCTTAGCCAGCAGTCTAATCACAAACAGAGGAGGCTGCAAGGTGCCAACTTATTACACCTGGCTTGTTAGCCTCTACCACAGGCCACCACAATTAAACAATAGAGTTATGGCCACCATCGATGTAAGCACATGACCACACATGGAAGTGAGTAGGAGGAGTGATAACAGAAGCTGGAAATGTGAGGAATTATTGGTTGAACGTAAATTAGTTATTTGTATAAAAATCTGCTTTATGATTCCAAATTAAATACAATTTCCATTCAACTCCTTCTACATTGCAATCAGGCAAACAGTTTCCCCAATTGTGTTAGAAATCAATTAGTTGATTTGATTGATTATTGATCAACAAATCAATTAAGTGAATTCGTGACACTACACTAGATTTTTTCGGATTTTGTTTGCATATTTTGGATTTTCTGTATCTCAAATACCAGCAATACTATAAATAATTAAATATCCGGAAAAATTCCCAAAAAATTGTTTTTGCAGATCTTTTTTATCTTCTCTAAAAAAAGGTACTATTTGGCCTATTCCTGAGAAAAGAAACATGAATTTAAATTTAACTTTTTTTAATTTGGGTCAAATTGAAAAAACTTTAATTTAAAAAAAAAATCAAAATTGATGTCCATTGTAATATACACCTGGTCTTATGGGTTAAATAGCAAAAACTAACTAACTCCGATACACCTATAGAAGCAATGATATTTAACATCTATAGTAGGCTAGATCCCCAGTTATTGGTCCACTGGCGTGTCAATTATAAGACATCTTGAATAGGTCAGTTTGTATGTTAAATTAGGTTGTAGCTATTTGTAGCCCAAATATTTTTCAAGATGGCTGTCAGGTTGACATTTGAGCATATTAGCCATTAAAATCAAATGATTGCTAAATTCTCTTATGCAAAAACTTATTATTGTTTCTGTTTGTGCATTCCCATGCTGAAAAAGAAAAAACCATATCAAACAATCCATTAAAATATAATGTCAAGCATAATAAATTGAAGCGCCAAATCACCATCTTGAACAGGTCAATTTGGTACGTATTTGAGGCAGGCAATCTAGCCTAATATAGATGTTAAAAATCATTGTATCGTGACGTCGGCGCCGACGACATCGATGAGAGAAAAATAACGAACCAATGGCCGGTATTTAAAAACCCTTTAGAACCGAATTAAATCCACTAAAATATGGTAATTTTAAGATTAAAATTAACATTCCGTATTTTTTTCTAAGATTTTTAGTATTGTTTTTATATTTTTCATTGTAATATTTAAGGAATTTGGGAAATTTTGGATTTTGAATGAAATCAACGTTTTATGTTCAAATTTATATTATAAAGTGCATAACTTAAACTAGTGTGATGTGGTCGGGAATCAATCAATAATCAATTGATTGATTACAGTTCAAGTAATTATTGATAAGCACTCAATACAGAGTGGCCTAATCATTCATCAGTCATTGGGATTCACTACATTCAGCATCAGTATGTATTGATTGTCACTAGGATGAACCAATACTGGTTATTGGTACCCTAAGTTTATGTAATTGTAATGTATTCAAAGTAATCCTTCCAATGCATTGCATTCCCTATGTTAAATTTGTACCTAGTCTTAAAGTGTGCAACTAGGCTCTGTGGCTTCACATTGTTTTCTCAGAAACCCCTTAGCCAGCTGCAGTCTAATCACAAACAGAGGAGGCTGCAAGGTACCAACTTATTACACCTGGCTTGTTAGCCTCTACCACAGGCCACCACAATTAAACAATAGAGTTATGGTCAATATTAAATCACAGCCATCGATGTAAGCACATGACCACACATGGAAGTGAGTAGAGGAGGAGTGATAACAGAAGCTGGAAATGTTAGGAATTATTAGATGTACGTAAATTAGTTATTAATTGTATAAAAACCAGATTATTGAAAATCTGCTTTATGATTCAAAATTAAATACAATTTCCATTCAACTCCTTCTGCATTGCAATCAGGCAAGCAGTTTCCCCAATTGTGTTAGAAATCAATTAGTTGATTTGATTGATTATTGATCTACAAATCAATTAAGTGAATTCGTGACACAACACGAGATTTTTTCGGAATTTTTTTGCAAATTTTGGATTTTCTGTATCTCAAATACCAGCAATACTATAAATAATTAAATAATCCGGAAAAATTCCCAAAAAACTTGTTTTTGCAAAAAAAATATCTTCTCTAAAAAAGGTCCTATTTGTCCTATTCCTGAGAAAAGAAACATAATATAAATTTAAAGGTAAATTTGGCTCAAATTGAAAAAACTTTCATTTTAAACTATTCAAAATTGCTATATCCATTGTAATAAACGGGTCGGGTGCACTGCACACAATCCCCATTGCACACAACGACCGTTAGACACAAAATGTTGTGTCCAACGATCCCTCTGTGTTTTCGACAACACCTGGTCTAGTGGGTTAAATAGCAAAATATATATATATACCTACCCAAGTCGTTGGACACGATTCTATTCTACCCACGGGCGACTCAAGAATCAAAATCAACAAGGCTATTTAAATTTAAATTTTATTTACTGTCCCTTACTGAAAATCATGAAAAAACTGAGTGGGTACTCTAAATACAATTTATTTTATTTATTTAGAATTTATTCATTGCCTTAGAATTTGTTATACCTACATGCTACATGCCACATTGCTAAGAAGAGGAACCCAAAAATTGATGAAGCCAAGTCCACACCGGCAGTTAAAATTTCCTGACTGAATCGGAATTCGAACCCGGGACCTTCTGCATTGGATGCAGGAACTCGAATCACTGAACCTTGGAGCCGATATCGAAAATGAATTGCTTTATATCTGGTCAATAAAATGTTATTGCATTACAATTTGCAATAACTACTTAACGACATGCTAATTGCTAATTGCTATGTTATTGAAATCGTCGCTTCTAGTTGGTTGCCACTCAATTATTATTTAAAAAAAAAAATACAATACAATTTTTTCTTGCAAAAGTCTTTTGTCAGTGAGTATATTTGTTGCTTTGATCCATTTACTCCAAAGCCGTCCGCGGTGGCAAATACATTTAGGGTGCTGGGTCGAAGAGTGGAATCCCGTATAAAGCATGGGTATATTGTAAATTGTAATCGTCCTTCATCGCCATCTATCACGACTCTTCGTCTCGAATACCCTTAGTGCATTAAAGACGTTAATCAATAAAAAATAAATAAATGAAAATCCATTGCTCCTGCAAGTACGATTGTTGGATGAGCGTAGCGAGCGAAGCGAAGATTCCATTTCACTACACTGGGAAAAAAATCCGGAACGTTTTTTTTTTTAGTTTTGTCTGTTTGATACCACGATTCCGGCTAAACCGATACTCCAATTGCGATGAAATTTTCTGGAGGCCTTCGAAATCTCTGAACTTAGAACTGCCACGTTTTTGAGCGCAATCGAAAAATTAAGCTTATTTCTCACTAAAATCGCAATTTTACGATTTTTCCCGATTTTTTTAAATTTCTTCGACTTATAACACCTACATGCTTTATCCGATTGTAATTGATGTTTCCACTGCCCCTTAATTTTATGAATTAATATATTCGTGTGAAATTTGAGCGCAATCGAAAAATTATTTCTTATGAAAATCGCAATTTTACGATTTATTTTTATTTTTAAAACAATTCTTCGACTGATAACACCTACATGCTTTGTCTAATTGTCATGATATTTTTACAGAACCTTAATTTTTTTGTATTTATATATTTGTGTGAAATTTGAGCGCAATCGAAAAATAATTTCTCATGAAAATCGCAATTTTACGCTTTTCTCGTTTAAAAAACATACGCTCATCCATCAACGCGCCTGAAAAAGCGTTTGCGAAGCTTCCTAGTGTATATCATTATACTATCGTCTATAGTTTACATCAAATATTTAAAGGGACTATTAGCTCAAAAAATTATTTTTTACCACATGAGCTATAGCACAATACTACGCTAAAATGACAGTATAAAAAATTATATCTTGTCACTGTGATGTAACACGAATTTTTCGATCCAGAAATTTGCGAAAATTGGTGTTTTGAAAAATTTCTTAAATGGGCTTTAACCTGCTTCTTTTTGGTCCACATAGATACTAGAGCATAGTACCAATCTAAAATGCCCATTTTTTACATCTTGTCTTGAAACTGTGCCCAAATATACCCTCAAACACGCAAAAATATGCATTCCAAGATCACCCCCCATCTTGGTAATCAGCATATTTTGACCGAACGACTTGCCCAAATTTCAAAGCGCAAAAAATAGAGAATTTACAGAAAAAGTTGTAGAGTACGTCAATGATGGCCAATATTTTTTTGGATCAAAATCCTCCAAGGTCACGGGGCATAAAGAACGTTCCCATGTTTTGTGTTTTTTTTTTTATGAGAGATTTTTGCCGATGGGACCTAGCTCGAGAAATGTCATGTTTGATCAATTTTGGGGATGTCATGGTGGCCCCAATAATTTTTCTGTTAATTTATATATTCATTCCTAGCGAGCCTGAATGAAATATATTTTTTGAGTTAAGCGGTTAAATACCCCTCTAAGTATAACTCTACAATGCAATGCGTCTTGCAAAACGGAGCATATAATTAACTAGGAAGCTTCGCAAACGCCTTTTCAGGTGCGTTGTTGGATGAGCGTGATTTTTTCTAAACAAAAAAAGCGTAAAATTGCGATTTGTATGAGAAATAATTTTTCGATTACGCTCAAGTTTCACACGAATCTATTAATTCATAAAATTAAGGTTCTGTGAAAAAATCATTACCAATCGAATAAAGCATGTAGGTGTAATAAGTCGAAGAAATTCTTTAAAAATCGAAAAAATCGTAAAATTGCGATTTTCACGAGAGATAATTCTTCGATTGCTCTCAAAAACGTGTCAGTTCTAAGTTCAGAGATTTCGAAGGCCTCCAGAAAATTTTATCGCAATTGGAGTATCAGTTTATCCGAAATCGTTTTAACAAACACACAAAAATGCAAACAGAAAAAAAAGAAAAATTGCTGACTTTTTAATGTGTGTGTTACTAAAAAAGAGCTTTTTGTGATGTTTATAGTATTTTTAATACATCGGTTGCGATCTTCAGCCATTTTTGTATGCCGGTACAAATACTAGTCTATCCCCGTACCGTACCGACAAACGTAAATGAACGCAACAATGAAAAATATCTGCAATTCAAATCGAATTATTTTTATCGTAATATGTCACCATTAAGGGAGTCAGCGGTTGTATCAAAAGAGGGAAGTTATAAGAGGACAAAGTTTATTTTATAAAGTACGTACGTATTAATTGCTTTTATGATTCCTGGCTGTTTCGTCGTTGTCGATGATGAGGCTGCGTCGACGTTTGCCACCCATGTTGGTGGCTTCTTCAAGTCTAAGAGAGAAGAATCATTCTGAAGAAACACAAACATGTGGATCGAAACGTCGATGTCAGTGCTATATTCTCGACACGACGAAACAGCCAGGGATCTAAAGAAGACTTAAAGGAGTTGAAAGCCTAAACAGTTCAATACGTACGTAATCATTTTTTCCCAAAGCCAACGCAGTACTGTGCAAGACATCAAATTCCCTAATATTGCCGATTTCCTGGATACAGTACCCCCCCCCCCCCCCCCGCTCCCAATCGCCCCCGCCAAAAAGAGTACCCGTCACCGCCCCAATTTCATTGGTGATATGTTTTTTAGATACTTATTTTTAGGGGATTGCATGGTGGTCTAAATATTATACAGGTGCAATTGCTATATAATCTTCAGTTTGCACAAGATAGAGCAAAAAGTGGAAATTACAAGTAACTCATGTGGTGACTATATTATGATAAACAAAAAATCCGGAACAATTATAATTCTTATAAGCCCTATGATAAGGAAGGAGGATTGAGGAAAATAATTGCCGTGTTAAGTGGGATTATGGGGGGGGGGGGGGGCGATTTGAAACTTTACGATGGCAATCATTTGGAACTACTGCCCTGCCCCACCTGAACGATATTTCCATTCATGTTGATGGAGAAGCCGACATTACTTCGGATTCGTTTGCCATGTGTTGTTGTTGATATAGAATTATAGATAACAAGATCGCCTAGTACTGACTACCATTTTAATTTTAGCCTTTGGGAAAATCATTTTTTTTAACAATTCAATATAGTGTTTAATATTTTTCTGGTAGCAAAGTGAGATTTTCGCCATGTTTAAACATGGATGAAAGAGAACTTGTAAATCCCCATTTTATTGGATGAGCGTAGCGAGCAAAGCGATGATTCCATTTCACTACACTGGAGAAAAAAATCCAAGATATTTTTTTTTCTTTTTGTTTTTTTGTCTGTTTGTTAGCACGATTCCGGCTAAACAGATACTCCAATTGCGATGAAATTTTCTGGAGGCCTTCGAAATCTCTGAACTTAGAACTGCCACGTTTTTGAGCGCAATCGAAAAATTAAGCTTATTTCTCATCAAAATCGCAATTTTACGATTTTCATCGATTATAAAAAATTCTTCGACTTATAACACCTACATGTTTTATCCGATTGTAATGATGTTTCCACAGCACCTTAATTTTATGAATTAATATATTCTTGTGAAATTTGAGCGCAATCGAAAAATTATTTCTTATGAAAATCGCAATTTTACGATTTATTTTTATTTTTAAAACATTCTTAGACTTACAACACCCACAGGCTTTATCCCATTGTTATGATTTTTTCACAGAACCTTTATTTTATGAATTAATATATTAGTGTGAAATTTGAGCGCGATCGAAAAATAATTTCTCATGAAAATCGCAATTTTACGCTTTTTTCGTTTAAAAAAAAATTCTTCGACGAATAACACCTACATGCTTTATCCGATTGTAATGATATTTTCACAGAACCTTAATTTTATGAATTTATATATTTGTGTGAAATTTGAGCGCAATCGAAAAATAATTTCTCATGAAAATCGCAATTTAACGCTTTTTTTCGTTAAAAAAACATACGCTCATCCAACAACGCGCCTGAAAAAGCGTTTGCGAAGCTTCCTAGTTTACAAAAATTAAGTTGTTAGGTTCACCTCAAGAACCTCTGTCGTCAACAACTGCAATGCGCAAGACTGTAAGCTAATTTATTTTGATCTTTTATGCCAACTGACAATTTACAAATACATATTTAATTCAAAAATGAATTTCTTACTGTCAAAAAAACATACAAGCATGTGCGTATTATTTAAATGCGCAATTTAAAACTATTATGTTCTGATATAAGCTCAAATTCAGTAAAAAGTCGCATGCTTAAATTTAAAATTCGTTAATATTGGCATATTTAGTTCACTTCAGTGACCAAGAAAGTTTCAATTGGCATAAAATAGAAAATAGTTTCCATTACTACTCAAAAACGCACGGATATAACGCCAATATTGGAAATTAAATTTAAATAAACTAAAAAAGCATGCGAATTTCATTGCTGGTATGACCGATTCAAAATTCAAAGAGGTGAAATTAAACAAAACAGAGATATATTTCATAAATCACGGTAATTTAAAGATAGGTGCTCAATGTTGAAACCAAACAAACATTAACCAAAATTCGATTAAAAATGCATCTTTCTAGAAAAGCATATAATACTATAGCTGTCATTAATATACATACATAGGCTACTTTTCCAAAATTTGGAAATATTCTATATAAAAAAAAAAAAAAAAATGCAATCTTATTTTGTCCATTGTTTTTTCATGGGTATGTGACCATAGTCAAACAACACACAGACAGCCAGCGGTTTAGCCGAGCTCGTTTAACCGGTTCCCACTCGAACACCGAAGTAAAGCAGAATCGGGCGTGGTCATGGGTAGAGTGGGTGACCGCTCTACCCTGAAACTCACGTATACCGCTGGTTAGAGCAGATGGAGGGTTCGAAAGCTAGTGTAACGGCTTCGTTCTCCTCGACGTCTGCTCGGCAGTCCGGGCTAGTGGAGGAACTTACATGACTGTCAAAGTTACACCGTCCTTTCGGATGGGACGTTAAGCCGTTGGTCCCCTTAGTACTTTTCGAAAGGAGTAGGCTACGTGCCGGTACCGTGTTTCCCCTCCTCCCTTCTGTTCATACTTCATCCTCATCTATCACCACTCATTGTCTCGATTAGCCAAAGTGCATAAATATGAGACGTTAAGCAATATCCAATCAATCAAACCAATCTAAACACACAATTTCGTGGTAGTCGACTAGGGCAGCCGCGTGGCTGTTTCTGTCCGGCACACGGCAGCCTACCGTCTCTTATTACCATGGCGACAGTCAGTCGGTCGGACAGACAGACAGAAAGACACGTCCCACTATATCATGTGCTATGCCGTGATAAAGTCAAGGTCAGCAATCAGCAAGCGTGTGACCAGCAGCTCCGACAAGCTCTCAACAGCTACACCCAACAACAAAACTATAAGCCGAGTTTCATTTTGAAACATAAGGATGAATTTGATTCGATAATAATTAATCTATATTTAATATAATCCGTGTGCCCAAGAAAATAGGTGGTTAGCCACCCCCTGACCAATTATGTTGGAAACTGGAGAAAAGAAATATATATCTATATTTAACTCAAGTCAAGCAATATTAAAACTCCATTATTACCGACGGGTCATTGACGTTTGTGATTATCTCATTTTAACAGAAAAACGCTACAAAAAACTAAAGCATCAAAATGAATTTATCTTTTTTCACTATTCAATGACTGCCAATAAAATAATTTACTCATAACTTTAGTGCGTTTTAATAAAATACCAGATTTGAAACAAAAACAATTAATTTAAACAGTTCGCGATTTTACGCTTAGTTTCGTTGTACATACTAGTATCGTTTATAGAGTAAGTTTAAAAAGTAGGAAGTGGCCAACGTGTCAAGTGCGTGTGTGCTATACCGTCGCCCATCGGTAGCCTCTTAAGCCTAGTAACAATAGTTTTACAATGACGCTCACCCAATCTAAAAACAAGCCTTGTTGGTATGTGTTGCTTTTCACCCGTGTAGCAACAATACGAAATGCTTGTTTCTGCATTTTTGTATTTCTTCCTCCACGAAAAGGATAATACAAACATAATATTACAAACAAACATTAAAGAAAGTGAATTTGTACAGTGTACAGGAATACGACCTTGAATACCGGCCCTTGGCATTAGTTTATGGAATCAAATCAAATCAAATATAACTTACTGTCCAATTAGGGTGTGCGACCACGGAACATTTCCAAACGATTGCAATAAGAGATGTTGTTAGAATACAGTTATCTGTGCACGGAAGAGAGAATAGAAAGAGAGCAAGCAAGTGACAGAGTGAGAGATATTGTTGGAGAAAGAGAGAGCGAGAGTGCATTGGTGGCCTATCCATTCTCCTAGTTCTAGATTTAAAAATACTATTTGATGTTCCTATTCTTATTATTGTTATTGCTCAAGAGGTGTTCCGTTAGAAGTGCAAGCATGCATGGCATGGTGGCGCGGTAGTTGGTCGCTCACATGACACCGATGTAGATAACTCCAGTTGTAAGGTACAACACAAGATACTCGAACTCGGAAGGTTGTGGTTCGATTCCATCCACACTCACATTATCATTGATGTAGCATTGCTATTGTATGTGTGACCTATTTTGTTACCTACAGTGGTGGCTCATAAGTAACGCACGTGTACGGACTGATTCGAGAGACCCCGGGTTCGAATCCCGTCACAAGCAATGCTGGCTGAAAGTAATCTGAGGTTTTCGTCAGTCATCAGTGCGAATGCAAGGGCAGAGATCATCTCAAACAGCCCTCGGACATCCCTTCACAATTGTCCTACCTCAAAATACCTAGTTGGACACCTGAAGAGGGGCTTGCATTGCACTCCACGAGAAATTAAATTACTTGGTCTGTTTTGTTGCCTGTTGATCTTTCGCTACCAAAATTGACAATCAGTTCTAAAACTGTGTGTAACTGTATAGGATACGCTGTCGTACGCGTTTTTCACAACTTAGCACCGAAATCGAAAAAAAAAAAGCAATTGAAGAAGTGTGCATCAACCAAAAAATCAAAAAAATGAATTTGGAATATTTTCTAAGTCTGTGACTAATGATCTTACTACTGGGACTGATGTATACATATTTTGGAAAGTACCGGAAACATTTGTCTGTTGCCTAATGTGACCAGACGTACCGGTTTGACCGGTACAGTACCGTCTTCAGAACACTTGTACCGGTGTCCCGAGAGACTCATTAAAATGACGTATTTGTACCGTTTTGCAATTTTTAAGGGGAAGTGTCCCGCTATTCTGTCAACTATACCGTGTGGAAGGATAACGTACTTGAAAAATGCACTCCTCTGACTAATATTGAAAACAATGAAATAGTTCTTTCACTTCCAAGGAGATAATTCGAGTATTTTAATGATTTTGGTGGAGGTGCCGGGTCGCGCACGTGTTTAGCGCTAGCTTACCAATGCTGATTAGTGATTACTTAGCAAGTATAGTAACCTGAGTCTTTTGATACAAATATTTATATTCATTTTGGAAGTTTTGAGCTATTTTTGCATACAATAATAACAGTATGTCACTAATGTTTGTTTCAACATTTTCATGTAATATCATTTACTGGATGCCATATCTTAACCATGATATTTGTGCTTATGCTTGATCATTAAAATGATCTCGAGAGAGGTTACATGTTAAAAATTAGTTGTTACTCTGTCTTCAAGTTTGGAGCTTACATTTAGACTAACATCAATAAATACAATTAATTTAAATAATAATTAATATAGTCAAAGAGCAAAAAAGTGAAACTAAAAAAATAAGACGAAGTACTCTGGACTCGAATTGGACTCGATACTAGAGTTATTTTAACTAATCTTTTCGGACTCGGAACTCAAAAACCAGGACTAGCACACCACATTTTCTCAGTCATTATTTGCATTGATTTTGTTGATGGATAATGTAGAATCAAAATGTACCAATAACACAACTGAACTAAGTTTTTGTCATTTACAAATATACGTTTATTATTTCATTGTGAATACAAAGTGTATTAAAAGTTTAACCATTCATATTATACAAATTTAATTTAATGCATTTTCAAATTATCTTTAATCTTATTGATTAGGCCTTCATTATAGTATGGTACTTTCATCAATACATTATTATCTGCTGAAAGTTTGAAATTTGTTTTGTTCTATCATTTTTGAACCACTAGATAAAGATTTTATGATTACAAAAATGTACACATTACAACCATATATAAATCATATTTTCATGTCAGAAAGCTATTATCTGGGAATTTGACTCAAATATATCTTTTAAAAATCGCCTCTGACGGCTGGGGGCTCTGCCCCAGACCCCGAAATGGTCCGTTGGGTACATATGCTTACACTTAAGTAATTGTCCCGGTTTGTAACTTTCAAAACATGGTCACCTTGCAGTGTTGCCTAATGATGAGAACCCATCAATAAATATATGGGGAAATTTAAAAAAAAAATGGGTTTTTTGATGTGTTTTGGCTTAATTAATCAATGGTTTTGACTGAGAAACGGCTGCCAATCGATGTGTGGTGGTGTTGAGATGTAAGGTGTGTGGTGTAGTTTAGTTAAGTTTAGAATTATGCAATGAACGACAATTGTGTTCTTGCTTACATTTACAATACCGGGTCTGAAACCCTCAAATGTAGAATGATTGTATTACCGGGGGAGAAAAAACGCGTTTTGCCATTTTGGAAGAGTGGGTTGTGGAGCATTGAGAATGTAGAGATGACAGACATTCTGTCGTGATATAAGTACAATGCACTATAGTCAAGTACTTTGATTTGTGGGCATGATTTACAGATTGGAACGGGCCCTTAGACCCATCTCTTCTTAGATAGTTTGTGGGTGCTGGCGATGATGCGTTGCTTCGCTTTCCTCACACTAGCGAAATATAAAAATGGGCGACGATAGAAGTCGAATGAGGTGGGGATGAAAACACTTTGGGCACGAGCTTCAGGATGAGGGTTGCCGTCTAAAGCGGTGTAAAACTTTTTTTGTTAATTTGGTGATATGTTCGTGTACCATCGGGTATCCAAGAGTAGCATGTGAAACAGTCTGTTATTAACACGCTGGTAACCCGCGCTAACAGTCTGTCGGACGAAGCAAGTTTAGGGAGGGAAATGGTGGTGCTCAGAGAAGGATTATTAAACAATGGCTACAGTAATGCAACCATCAACAGGGTTTTTAATAGACCACAGAGACCTGCCAACAGTGGAGATAGTTTGAAGATGAGGCTACCGGTAACATCAAGAGAGCTTTCCTGCCTTACGTGAAGTAGGAGTACACGACGGACAGAATCGGTCGCATTTTAGCCAAAAAAGATATAAAAACTATTTATACTCTATGGAAAAAGGTAGCCCATTTGATGAAGCCAGTCAAGGATATAATTCCACTGCAAGAGAGTGGTGTTTACCGAATTCCTTGCAAGTGTGGATTGGTTTATATAGGCCAAACATGCAGGACAGTAGGAACCAGATTGAAAGAACATAAAGCGCATTGTAGGCATGCTCGAGAAGAACAGTCGGCGGCTGCTAAACATGCTTGTGAAAATGCTAATAATCCAAGACATGAAATTCTGTTTGATAGTGCCACAATAGTTTGCAAGGAGCCTCGGTTACTACCAAGATTGGTTAGAGAGTCCATTGAAATAGCTAAAACACCAAACAATTTTAATGGTGATGTTGGGGGTGATGTGGCGGGTCGTGGGCGCCCATAGTAAAACTGATTCAAGACAACTCAAACGCTGGCCGTATCGCAAATAAATGCATTATCCCCGAGATCTTACTCCCGGTGTCGAATACAGGCCTTCTCGTTCTCCCTGTCCCGGAACTGGATCAGCCCCAATAAAGTGGAGTTCGACGGAGTGATCGGATACGCACCAGAAATTCTCAAATGTGATGTTGATATGGTTGTGAAAAAGACCTCATAAGAATGTAATGCAATTTTATAGAAGGCGGGGCCTGATCATGGTAACTGTTTTGTTTTGTTGTTGTTATTTTGATTTTCTACGGGAAGCCTTGTCTTGGCTTATGTTTTTATAAGTTTTTAATTTTATTTCTTGTTTTCTGAGGATAGCCCACACAGTTGGGCTGAAACGTCAAACGCAATAAAAGCAGATTCGACGAGGCGAAATGTCCCGACCAGTTAATTGTGTAAATTATTTACCGGGCCGCGAAAGCCTTAGATTTGAAATTATTATTATTATTATTATTATTATTATTATTATTATTATTATTATTATTATTATTATTATTATTATTATTATTATTATTATTATTATTATTATTATTATTATTATTATTATTATTATTATTATTATAAAAATGTAATAAATTGGTATAATTTATGTTTATCTATACTATTCTTTCTTAAATATCGATTACTGTGTGACGTGTTATATTTATATTTATTTTAAAAAGTGTAACACTTCATAGATAGCGAAAATATATTCAATTACAAATCTACATGCAAACCTCAGCTTTGACACCTGGTGCCACGCGCTCGTTGTAAAACAGCAAACGTGCAATATTGAGCGGGAACGAATTAGTCGATCAAGTTATGATCACGTGATAGTTAAATGCTGATGTAGCAACTGTGATAGAATCATCGACCTTTGCTATTAACAAATTGATTTTACCTTGGTTGAATGCGTGTAATAGATGGATTAAAGTGGTGGTGGTATAAATTTGTACGAACATTTTATCTGAGTGTTGGGGAGTGTAAAAGTGATATGAGGTTCTTGCTAAACGCAGTTGTGTATTACGTTATAGGATAAGTTGAAATAGGGGTGTTTGTGTGGGAGGGAGTGGATGCGCTTAGGGGAGGTTAAGTCCTTTGGTTAGTTATGTGGCTCATCAAGACACTATTGATATTTATTTTATTCAAGGTAACATAATATCTGGTAATATTGAGGTTGGAGGGGTGGGTGGGGGTTGAAGGTGTTAGGGAGAGGTTTTTGGTTAGGTCGGACATGACATGCGTTTCCTATATTCACCTAACATATTTATTATTTAGTTTTTAAATCTTTGAAATAAAAATTTGAAAAAGGGGATGCATGAGGGGTTGGAAGGTTTAGAGAGGTTGATGTGACTTACGCCCTACAATGTGGTAACATAGGTTATAGCACGTTAAATGGTGCGACGTGATCCACGGTGTGGGTCGGTGAGGAACACGGGCTGAACAATCCTTGTGCCAGCTTTTGTCACATGTTGAAACAGGAAATCGAATGCTTTTATTGGATAGTTGTACGCTGTCTATTGCGGTAACGATGCACTATTTCAAAGTGGCAGCGCTGCTGATGTGCCGGGTGAAATTTAGGTTGGGTCTATAAAGTTGCCACTAGAGCGTGTGGCGGTCATAAAAACAAAGCGCAGCTCTAGAATGAAAAATATACCAAGAAACCGAACACAGCACTAAACTCAAGATGCAACAAGGTGATTTTATTTCTTTCTTTCCTTTATTTATTTGTTTCAATATTATTTTCATCAAAATGTATCATTCATAAGAAATATTAAAAGTGAAGAGCTTTAAATATAAATTAAATATTGGTGGTTGTGAAGTTCTAAGGGAGGCTTTAGCCCTAAAAGCAGCCCCCCCCCCTTGGGTGCGCCACTGGAACTGTCTATACAAGCTAGATGAAAGGGTAGACCAGAAACCTCCCAAGGTTTGTACAGTCAACAGAGCCAACAATATCGTGTAAAAAAACCAACTAAATTATTTTATTATTTTCACATTTTTCAAAAAGGCGGCAGAATATTGGGAAGTATCTAAAAGGCCCCCATTTTTCCAGATACCACCAGTTTATCAGGTCTCCGAAAGGATCCCCCACTCTACTGTCGGGACCCCCCCCCCCCCCCCCTACTCTAATAGCCTCATGTTATACCATTGTAATGGTGTGATCCCCCCAGGCGCATTTTAAAGCAAATACTTTATTGTAGCATGGTATGGTACTTTGAAAGTGCCATAGTCAGGGGCTGATTCATTTACCCAAACTATATAATCAGTATGTGTGTAGTTCGAATAAATAATTTGTAAACTGATTGAATCAACGTCGTCGTGCAGCAATTTTACAATATTATTAATTTCTTGTATGAGTTCAATGTTTTTTGAGGAATGTGCCTTCTGTTTATAATAAATAATTGTGTATTATAAGTGTTTACAAATGTAATGACCAGCTAACCAACAACCGGTAAAATCTATACCTTTAATAAGTAACCCTAACAATTAATGTCTGAGTGGAGATATAAACATCCCTAATAACTAACCTAAACTTCCAGTACCTTTTACGTTTTAAAGCGTAATTGTGCATTGAGCTACCATTTGCCTAACCCTTTTAACTTTACCTGACCATGAGGATAACCACATTACCTTACCACTACATTAAAATCTAAAGCTGAACGCTTTAAAATGAAATATTTTATGCAAAAAAATTATTTCTGGCAATATCCGCCACATTTCCCCCCTAATAATATGGCAAGTTTGAAATCGAAACACAAGACTGTTCAATAGAGAATATATTTTTAACATTTGAATTTACCGCGTAAGAGACCGTGCGATTATATTAACGTGGGTGTAACAGGGGTTTCTTAAGCAGGTAGAGGGGGGCATCGGAGAGTGGGCTTTCGGAGACTAAAAAGGTTGGTGGGGTATCGGAGAGTGGGGCTTCGGAGAGCGCCCCGAATATTGACGTCTGAAAGTGATGAAAATGTATGATTTTTCCACCCATTTTCCAGGGGGGTACAACTGCACCCCTTGCACCATCCGGTGGACGCCCATGAGTCATTGACGTAACAAGGGGGGAAAAGGGGAATCGACTCCCCCACTCTACTGTCTGTCTGTCTTCATATTATCCTCAACTTTTTTAAAGCAATATTGACAGTTTGTTTGTCTAGCCTTGCTGTCCAATGGTCTCACTGTTGAACCGTGCCAGTAAGGGTCAGGGGGCGGAGGGTTTGCAATTGCATCACCCCAAACTAGAAAGACCAGTTTATGTTTGACGGAATCAATGGGAAACTGAGTTGTAAATGATAGAAACGTCAACGGGACGTGGACAAGTGCAGTGCAAAATTGTCTTACATACTCGTGTGTAATCTACTTCTTATATGAACAAAGTTGTTTTCATGCAGGAAAGAGGGCCTACTTGATTAGTCACATAAATAATTGTGTATGTGTGAGTGTGACAATAATGAATCCACCGCCGTAACCAGGGGTTAGCAACGCGGGTAAAAATCTGGAGTAGCCCATTTTATTGATAGTAGTCAAGTCACCACTAACAAATTTTATATTGTCGTGAGTGTATGAGGTTTGATATGAAACATGCATATAAAATACACTAGGAAGCTTCGCAGTCGCTTTTTCAGGCGCGTTGTTGGATAAGCGTAATTGGTGCATTGAGCTGCCATGTGTTGCCTGCGAGACACGCTTGTTTTAATTTTTACGACGTCGACATAAGGATCAGGGGCGCACATTACATTACACACTACATTAAAATCGAATAAATCATGATGGTGTTATAAGTCGAAGAAATTTTTTTTAAAAAAATGAAAAAAGCGTACAATTGCAATATTCATGAGAAATAAATTTTCGATTGCGCTCAAATTTCACACGAATATATTAATTCATAAAATTAAGGTTCAGTGAAAAAATCATTACCATCAGATAAAGCATGTTCGTGTAATAAGTCGAAGAAATTTTTTTTTAAAATCACTAAAATCGTAAAATTGCGATTTTCATAAGAAATAATTTTTCGATTGCGCTCAAAAACGTGGCAGTTTAAGTTCAGAGATTTCGAATGCCTCCAGAAAATTCCATCGCAATTGGAGTATTGGTTTAGCCGGAACACACAAAACAACAAAAATACGAAAAAAAAAAGAGAAAAAAAGATTCAGGATTTTTTTCTCCTGTGTAGTGAAATGGAATCTTCGCTTCGCACGCTACGCTCATCCAATTATATAACTAGGAAAACGCTCAAGTCCCGCCGCGTTGATGGATGAGCTTTTTTGTAAGTTATAAGTTTGCGTGGGACCACTTTTCCTTTGCAAGTGCTTTTTGAATGCATTGTAGGTGATTGTTATCAAGTTTCTATTATCACTTGTCTATTGTTATTATAAATCTAAAAAAAAATCATATTAAAACCTTGATTCTATAGATTCTGGCTAACTTTTCCAACTTTTTATTTAAAAAAGCATTACATCACCATAACAATTAATGTCCATGTAAAATATGAACGTTGTAGCCCCACCCGTTTGGTCAGAATCGGCCCAAATGTCACGAAAATATCGCACTTAAAATCGAAAAAAATCGTAAAAGTACGATATTCATGAGAAATATTTCTTCGATTGTACCCAAAAACGTGGCAAGTCTAAATTCAGTGATTTCGAAGATCCCCTCAAATTTTCATAAAGATCGCATACGCCGTTTGCTCGGTAGAGAGCGAACAAACAGAAAAAAAAGAAAAAAACATTGGAGCTAAATTTTTTGAGGAGTCAGTGAAATTGAAGTCTTCGCTTCGCTCATCCAATAAATGATAACAGTTTTAATCATTTGCGATTGATGTGATATCAATGATGATGTGTATTTGAGAACGTTGTTTTTAATAGTTTGTTGATGAGCTCATTCGCGTCTCCTAGCGCCCCCCCTTCCCCCTTTCCCGCCCTCCAGGACACACCACATAAATTCGTCTTTCCTAGGATCTTGCCTGCAATAATAATTTCTTCTTAGACCTAGTTTGCCTCTTTCATTACATGTGTTGAATAAACGTTTACAATATTTATATTAAAAAATATAAAGAATAATAGTAAAAAAAATAATATTTATAGTTCCTTATCAATCAAAGAAGACCTTATTAACACACATTTTTTACATTATTCTAGTTATTTTGTAACTGATTTCTTTACATTAATCATGATAAATAACAATTTTAAATAAATTCCTAAACATTACCAGTAATTAGTTCAAGGATGAATCAATAAATTAATCAATTGCGTGGTACACAATCTGTTGATTACAAACGATAAAACAGCGTGTTACATGTAATTATTGCCCATCTACTCAGTCAGATCCAGAAATCAACTCTCAGTGACAATGACAGTGAGTCATTTTTTAATAATATATCAACCTGTCATAAAATTAATACACCAATCAAGATATTAATGATTAAATAAGTAATTAGACGTAAAGTTATTTTCACGTTATTAATGATAATAATAATAGGCATATAACTTTTTGCAATATCGTTTATGTTAAAAAATCAATCACAATAAAACAAGAGAATAAAGATACATTTAAATTAAATCGATACCCCTAGTAAATAAATTAATAAAAATACATGAAATAACTCTATTAAATATTTCATATTAAACAAAACTTGCGGGTAATTGCAAAAAAACTTGTCGATAAGCAAATGAAAGAAAAGTTAATTTAAAAATATCACAATAACATAATATTGCATAATTTTTTTAAAGTAATTTTTCTCAAAATTTGATCAAATTTGAAAATTCTTTTTGAAATTTCATTATCGCTTTCTGCTCCAAAAACAATATCAAGAGGAATTGGAAATAAAAAAAGTCGCACTCGGTAGGACTCGAACCTACGCTCCCAGAGGGAATCTGATTTCTAGTCAGACGCCTTAACCACTCGGCCACGAGTGCTTCTGGTGATTAGTAGCTAGAATTAGTGGTCAAGCGGCCTGGCGGCCCGGAGACGCTTATTTCGATGAGGTAACCCTACTGGCGGTAGAACAAGATGTTATTATACTTTTTAAAAAGCTTACTTCATAACACATACGTTAAGCCGTATCCGAGAAAAATCCATCTTGTTCTACATGCCGTTTTGGCGCTTTGAGTGCGTCGCGATGCTTCCGCACGGCGCTGCACTCTTTTGATCATTATTTCCAAACCAAACACGATACATTAATATGCTTAGTACCATTGGTTAGAAGAAAAATAGCCCTTTCCAGTGAATACCCACATGAACCCATTTTAGTTTTTTTAGGGTATTTAAATTGGCCTACAACGCAAAAATGTGACTTTTTATCAATTTTTCTTTGATATTCAATGCCAATTTACGAGAACATTTGAAAACATATTTTTGGTTTATCAGTCTTAAAAATATGCTGTCACATGTGTTATAATACTACAATGCACAGATAGTTAAACGAAGTCGGTGAGATTGTGCATGACAAGCGTTTGTTCGGCCGCGCGTCTTATTTAGTTCAGCTGAAACGCCAAGCACATTGTGAGTTGTAAGCGCCAAACCGCTCACACGTTACCATTCGGCCATGTAGGTATCAACAAATGTCTTAGTGATTTAGCGGTGAAAGTTTTATAAATGCTATCATGTCATATTTCATGTCAATTGAACATTTGGGTTCAGTTTTTGTCAATCGACAGCAAATGCAGGAACAAAGCTGTATTGCCATCTTGCATCACAAATATAGTAATTTTTTTTAAACAGGGCGGCTTCATGATGTTATTTTTAAACTGCCAACAGCCAACAGACAACACTCGTCGGGGAACTTACCCCTTCCCTTTGACTACCTCCCCGACGGCGACGACAATGACAACACGGACGGATGATTACACAGACGGAGACGACCACGACGTGGGGGAACCCCTGCCCTCCCCATACCCTTGTGGCTGGTTCTGACCAGCACAGGCTTGTCCCCCCGCGTCATCCCTTACGTCCCTCCCTTCGTCTCGATTAGCCCAGTTGCATAAATATGAGACGTTAAGCAATATCCAATCAATCAATCAATCTAAATAAAATTTGGAATTTAAAGACCGTCTCGTTGGAAACATGCTACTGTAGCAGTACACAACGTTTATTGTTGTTTGTTCCGTGCTTTGAGATTATTTGCATGTTTGTTATGTAAATCACGATAATATTATGTTTTTAGCTATGACTGGGGAAACAGTATTCTCATAATTCAATCCCATATTATTGTTATAATATTATCGAACATTAATTTCTTGGAGTAGATGATATCATTTTCTTAATGCAATGCCAAAATGGGTAAACTGTGTTTCAAGATTTATGTATATACGAATTGTACCTATGGATGACGAACCAAAAACGAAGTGTACTAAACTCAAGAAAGTAATCGATCTGACGCTGTCTATTTTGGTGACTTCAAATTGTTAGACACTGGGTCCGTTATCGACCTGTACCAAAACTACGCATTTTACTCGTATCTGTTACCGTATAAAGATATATCTAAAAAACTGAATGTGAAATTCCACTCTTCTTGCCGTTGGGCTGTTGATCAATTATCTTGTGCTATTGAAAAAAATACACCCAGTATTATAAAGAGGTACAGGAAGGCGAGGTCGATTGCGTCGGGACCTACAGGGTTGGCTTGGTCGCTTTGATTTACTGTCCCCCACTAAAAATCAGTTATATAAGGCCGCGTTCACACTAATTGGTTTCGTTGTAAGGGGATAGGACATACGTGTTAAATTGTTTATGTTTTAGTCTTAAGAAATTGTTATAACAAAAACAAAATTCTTACGACGGACCAATCAGACGTCAATTATTCTTACGACGACCAATGAAAAGGAGTAACTTCATTATGACAGGCCACTGAAATATTACTAACCAACCAGGATATCGGATTTCTTATAACAATAACAATTTCTTAAGACTAAAACGTGGAAATTCGTGTTTAATGGTGTTAAAGATTCAATTGATATCATATTTTAAATATGAAACGTACTAAACAGCCTTCAGTTGGTAGAAAAAAATAAAAATGCTGTCAGCGACGAAGCTAATACGACTACGAATGTTCTATACCAATCATACCCGCTACTAGCCTACTTGTTCCTTCGATGTTGAAGGTCCATTCAGTTTTCTGTAACAACATTAAAAATATACCGTACGTTTTAAGTCCATTGAAATTAAAGTATTTGAAAGTGTATTTCTGATGACCTCTGACTCAAATTTTGTATTCATACATATATAAACCAACTTTTTTTATGCCATTTTGTTTAACCTTACCATCTATTGAGTCTGGAATTGCCCCCCCCCCCCCCCATATCAAAAACGTTCCGACGCGCCTGATATGTATAATGTGTGTAAAATGAATAGCACTAGCACATCTAGAATTGAAGTAGTACCGCCGACCGGTACCAAAGTCAAAGGTACATAAGTATTTACAAATGAAAGATCAATCAGTATTTATGTAGGCCCTCTCCTACACAAGTGTAAAAAAATCATATCAACGACTTTGAAGCCGGCAATGTTGCGTAAAATGCGGAGACTGGCGAGGCAACACTTCCGAGGACTGTACTTTTAAGGTGATGTCAGGACTATCTGTAGAAGAAAATAGGCCACACTTTAAATTTTAAATAAACGCTGATTAGTGTGTGCATGCACGTTGCAAATGTTTACGCGATTGTATATGATTTTGGACAGCAAGTTGGCCTTCGTACTCAAGAGTAAACAAGCAGCTACAAATTATGCATTTTGCAGTGAAATCATCCTACTTCACAAGCCATGGTTCTTTATCTAGCCATTCTTTCTTAAAATTACAGTAGCTACCTTTTTCCCTTGGTGGGGTTCTTGGTAAATCCCTTGTTTCAGAGTCGGAATCATAGTGCAATCCACAAACACACGGAAACTGACACAACTAAATACACCTTGCCACTCTGACTTGCGAGTCCGCTGACAACTGTGAGAGAACTGATCTGAGGGCGAATGGAAGTAAACCGGTCTAAAACCATAAAACTAAATCCGTAAAATGGGGGTGCCAGTGGTCAATCACCTCTCGTCTTTGAATGAGTTCCCGTCTCCCACCCCAGCAGGTCAGAGAGTGTTATAATGTACTACATGCTTCAAAAACATTTCCCCACAAATTTACGTTTTTTTTTTTAAGTTTTTAGACGTTTTGATTTATTCGTTGTATTAGACGTTTTGTTGAACTATTAGTTTTGAAATTTTTAGAGGTTTTGCTAAATTTTCTTCAAAAAATGGGATTTTTGTCGTCCCGGCATCGTGAAGTCGGGACACGGGACATTCTCTTCAAAACCTGGACTGTCCCGGCCATTTCGGGACGATGATGGTTGGAACTCTTACCTGATTATTCATTTGAAAAGGTTTGAATTAGAAGGGCCATCAAATTCCAACTCACAACCTTCTCGTGGTTTGGCCCGTGATTAGGGGAGTTTTTCTCCCTGAAACTAATGGCGAGCTCTGGGTCGTCGTCGGGGACTTTTCCCTTCCCTTTGACTACCTCCCCGACGGCGACGACAATGACAACACGGACGGATGATGACACAGACGGAGACGACCACGACGTGGGGGAACCCCTGCCCTCCCCATACGCTTGTGGCTGATTCTGACCATCACAGGCCTGTCCACCCCTTGTCCCCCCGCGTCATCCCTTACGTCCCTCTCTTCGTCTAGATTAGCCAAGTTGCATAAATATGAGACGTTAATCAATATCCAATAAATTGAATTAGAAATTGAACTTCGATTTAATTTAATCATATGCCTAACTGTTAAGCGCACACTACAGAGCTCACACTTGCACAACACATCTGTCCAAATCACACTGAGTCACTGACTAGAAATAAATGCACACATGCTTAACGAAAGTCTTAGATCTGTCTAACACATCTGAATTCCGGACAAGTCCGTATTGCATTCATTAACAGTTGACCATAATATTTCCAAGCATAACACGCGAAAATTATTTGGTGATGGTGTGGTGTGTTGCTAGTCTATCTATCTAGTGTAATAAGGTCTTCAATTCTTAGAACTCACAGGATTAGGCAGCCAGTTGAGGGTTTGGTTCAGGTGGACGGTCGGGGGTGGGTGGGGGTGGTGGTCGCCCCCCCCCACCCCTACCCGACCCGACTCGCGGTAAAATAATGCTTTTGTCACGGAAAAGTTTAAAATTGAAATATAAACTTTTAGAAAAACATTCAACAAGTAGATATAAATACCAATTAAAACAAAACATTCAACATAATTCGGCAATTCATAACATCTATCACAAATAAGTCCCGGTATGGCATACCGTCGGTAATTTTAGTAACGATCTCCCCCCCCCCCCCCCATCCCTTCAAGGTATCAAGCATAGCTTTACTATGTATTCAACCATGTGAATTTAGTAAACCTAGATGGAATTTTATCCTAATATACGAAACTCTAGCCTTGGAGCTCTAGCCTAAGTTGCTTGAGGAGGAAAGTCCCATTCTGTACAGATCCTGCCACATGCAGGGGGAGGGTTCTCACGTCGTGTACTCGCTGTCGTCTTTGTCTTCGTCATCGTTCATGTCGTCGTCGTGTCGGGGTGGTTGTCGAGGGGGTGGGGGTTCCCCTCCCGACGACGGCTGCCGGAGCTCGCCTTTAGTTTCGCGGACTATATCACACCCCCCTACAACTAGCTGATGTTTGCGAGATGGACTTTGCGCCAGTTCTAGCCTTGTACGAATGGGCAGAGGAAACCCCTGGGTTGAATTCTACTCGGGTACAAGTCTGGGGTGTGATTTTTTAGTTTACGTGTATTTGGTTACCGGGTGCGTCAACCGTTAAGTCATAGTGTCAATAAAACCAACTAAACGTTCTACATGTGTGGAAGTTTGCGTGGAAGATGACCCGTGGAACGTCGTAGTTCGAGTTTTGGACACACGAAATTATCTGCACTGACTTTGTGAGTAGTGGGACAGTCACCACTCAACATCCAATTCCAAAATCAGGTTGTTATCTAATTCTGACGAACCCAACCGTTGTAGGAGACAACCCCCAGGGTGCTTAGCTTGGTCGGCCATTGCGCCGCGTGTTACGCATTGTAAGTTAATAAATTGAATTTGTTGTGTTTTTGGGTTTTATACTGATTTCTAAGTGTTACATGATAAAATAAATTGTCTATGTTGGTTACAATGATAATTGGATGAGCGAAGCGAAGACTCCAATTTAACTTACTTTATTTGTTTGTTTTTTTCACTTAGGCCCTTCGTTACTCCAAGAAAAACAGCTCGGGTGTTTTGTTTTTTGTTAGTTTTTTTGTCTGTTCGTTCTCTACCGGGCAAACGAATATTGGAAGGGACCTTCAAAATCTCTGAACTTAGATTAAATATTTCTTATGATTATCGTACTTTTACGATTTAAAAAAAATTAATGTGATATTTTCGCGATATTTGGCAAACGGCTACTCCGATCTTGATGAAACTTTATGGGAACGTTTAAAATCACAGGAATTATAACTTATAAGTTATGATTTTAGAGATACTTGAAAAAATATTTCTTATAGAAATCGTACTTTTACGATTTTTCCCCCGGTTTTTAAAACGATATTTTCGTGATATTTGGGCCGATTCTGACCAAACGGGTGGGGCTACACATCCATATTGTACATTGACATAAAGATTATGGTAAACTGCCTTTTGAAAGAAAAAGTTGGTTAAAATTCATGGCTATAAAGATTTTAATATAAGCCTTTTACATGTGTATAATTTACAAGTAATATCAAGTAACCATAGAAAAGGTATCGAGATCCCACTGAAAAACATAATCATTGCTGGACTTAAATATTCCAAAAAAAAGCTCATCCATCAACGCGACTGGAAAAAGCGTTCGTGAAGCGGCCTAGTAATTGTTAAATGTGACATATTATTGGGGGGAAATTTTGCGAATAAAATTTGCCCAGCGTATTATGTTACGTTTAGTTTTATGAGTACGCGTCAACCGTTTGTCATAATGCCATTCTAACCTAGGTAATGATGAGGAGGACACACCTATGCTGGACAGATTCCGCCGCCGGCAAGGGGTAGGTTCTCATGTTGGGTTGTGAGGTAGGTTGTCGTCGAGGGGAGATGAAGGGGTCTCCAATGACGACTGCCGGAGCTCGCCTCTTGTTTCGGGGGGTGATATACTCCCCGGAACTAGTGGCGAGCTCTGGCCTTCAACGTGAGAAACTCCCTCCCCTTCCTCCCCATGTATGTGGCGAGATCTCTCCTCCCCACATCCCCTCTAGGCTTGAGTGCTGGTGAATAATGACATCACGGTTGGCGCGCCCTTAAATTAAAACAAATATTCTATCCCTGGACCAGATGGGGTTATTTATTTAATCAACATACGTGTAGAAGAATGCATTCATCAATGGCTAAAAATATCCTTATTTGCTATTAGCCTTGTCATTTACTTTTTCGCATGTCTTTTGCATAGCCTACTTTTACCGATGTTATTGTCACATCGTACAAACCGCTATACACACATTAATTAAGTATGTGTTGATGTTGTCAAGTGAACTTGCACCTGCTATTTACAAAAGATTGGCAGGATACCGTAGATCGATAATATGACTACAGTCATTCCAACGCAACTTGACCGTTAGTCGACTACGACGTGAGACACTGAGGCGCGAAAACCAGGAAGGTCATATTGCACAACCTGTGATCTTGTTGAATGTTGTGTTTTTTTCTTCTAATTGAGTATTAGGCCTAAATAAAAGTAAATAAAAAATAATATATAATAATCTCAGTGATAGACCTACTTTAATTTCACTTACCACCCCAAAAATTAGCTCGGGTGTTTTTTTTTATGTCTGTTTGTTCGCTCTCTACCGGGCAAACGGCATAACATGCGATCTTGATTAAAATTGGAGGGGACCTTCGAAATCTCACAACTTAGACCTGCCACGTTTTTGGGTACAATCGAAGAAATATTTCTTTTGAATATTGTACTTTTACGATTTTTTTCGATTTTTAGAGTGATATTTTCGTGACATTTGGGCCGATTCTGACCAAGCGGGTGGGGCTACAACGTTCATATTTTAATGGACATTAAGGTTATGGTGATGTATTTCCTTTTGAAAGAAAAAAATTGAAAAAGTTAGCCAGAATCCATAGAAATAATGGTTTCAATATACGTTTTTTGAGGTATATAATAACAATTAACAAGTAACAATAGAAACTTGACAACAATCACCTACAATGCGTTAAAAAAGCACTTGCAAAAGTAAAGAGATCCAACGCAAACTAAAAACTTACAAAAAAGCTCATCCATCAGCGCGACTAAAAAAAGCGTTCGCAAAGCGGCCTAGTTTAATTATCAATTGAGAAATTAAATAACTTGAGCTTATTTGGTTAAAGGGAGGGTCAACCGTTAGATCATAATGCGCCACTCTAAGCCAGGGAATGTCAAGAGGACTGGCCCGTGCGGAACAGATCAAGACACAGGCTTTGTCATTGTTCGTATACAGTCGTTGTCGTCTGGTTTTGGTTTATCTGGTTTATGGGTGTATCAACCGTTAATGCTCCAATCTAGTCTATAGAGGGTGTAGGGAGGAAATACCCATAATGGACAGTCACAGAACCGGAACAGGTATAGTGAGGAAATGGGGAAATTCCCACGTAGTAAAGTCGTCGTCGTTTTTGTTATCGTTAGTGTTGACATACTCATTATTTCAAGTGATCGTCGAGGAGAAGGAGAGAGGACCGGGGACCCGGCAAAGACTACCAGAGCTCGCCTCTAGTTCCTGGGAGTAACATACTTCCCTATTCACTCGCTGATATTTGCAAGATCAATATTATTAGCACAGGAATGTTCTGGGACAATTCCTTCCTGGTACCCAGTTTTATTTGGTGTATTTGGTTTGAGGGCGCGTTCGTTATAGGTCATGTGCACTACTCTAGCCTAAGAAAAGTGGTGACGACATAGGCCTACCCTTGCTTGACGAATCTAGCCACATACAGGAGGATTATATACAGCGGGGAGTGGGTTAATGTTGTGGTCGTCATCGTCTTTGCCATCGTTAAGTGTCGTCATAATGTGGTCGTCGTCGGGAAGCGGCGGCCCGACTATGATTGCCAGAGCTCGACTCTAATTTCTGGGAGTAAAATACTCCCCTTTTTATTTACAGTGTATGCAAGTTAGAAGGGTTCTTGACAGACCCATCCAGCGTTGTCGTCGGGATGGTCGTCGAGGAGATGGAATGGTGTCCTGACAACGACTACCATAGTGGCGGACCCAGGGGTCAGTAGGGGCGATCGCCCCCCACCCCCCTTAAGTTACATTTAAGTTTTATTCGACGATGATTATAACAACCCTGCAACGTGATGATAACATACCAAACTGTATGGTAAATCTAATAAAACTTATTGAAATAGACCCTCGCTTCCTTAAAAAAAAAACATCCTGAGGGGCTGATCTGGGGGTTGCGCCCCCTAGACCCCCCGGCGTTGCGTTGCTAACTCGATCACCACCCCCTTAGTCTTACAGAGGTCCTGGATCCGCCCCTGGCCTGCCAGAGCTCGTTCCTATATTCTAATTACTAACTGATTTTTGCAAGATGGACTTTGTTGATGCTCAATCGTATGCTCTGGACCAAATTCTTACCCATGGTCAGATCCAGACATGACTTGTACGCCTTTCTAGCGGGAGTTTGCAGGGACACAGCCGCGCTTGTCAGATCCAGCAACTGGCGAGACTCGATAAATTCATGGAGTATACATGGAATAGTAATGCAAATCAATAATATCTCCTCCTTTGTTGGCGAGACATGTCATTAGCAATGACATGTTGCAGTTCGGTAACGACATGTTGATCACAAAAGCGCATACACTATTAAATTATGTTGTTCAGTGCAATACTCAGCTTAGTATGAGTATGCTTAGCATGCGGAGTAAACGTTGCTGCGGAAATAGGGTACGTCCGATGGCATATTGATGGACTTGAGTTAATTCAGTTAAATGGGGGCGTCATCCGGTAGTTCATGATGCCGTGCGGGTTGTTTAATAATATAGTTGGAACATCACATATGACTTTTCGGTAAGCGTAGCGCCACAAGCACGCTTAGCACCAAAGGTAAGCCCAACACTAGAGGTAGGGCCTTTTTTTAAATAATAGTTTATTGAACATATTAGTTAAACTATAGGTACAAGCAGTTAACTAGGAAAACGCTAAAGTCCCGTCGCGTTGTTGAGCGAGCACCGGTACGTGTAACACTACCCGAGTACGACATTCCCATAATGTTACATACCAATAAGTCTTTAAGGTCTTGACCGATTTAGATGAAAATTTGTAAAATAGGAGAGAATGTTGTTCTTATTGACCCTGCAAATTTTCATAACGATCGGAACATTTTTATTTTTTTATTTTTTATTTCAATTTTTATTTTTATAACCAACCATTGGATTTTGTTCAAAAACTATACAGCAACCCGCATAGGTGGTATGTACATGTGTGCAAAATTTCAGGTCGATCAGAGAAACGGTGCGACCTGTACCGAAGCAGTAACAGAAAGAAAAAAACAGACATTCGAGCCATAAGAGTCAAGTGGAGACGCTCGCTACGCTTACTCAATAAATAGATATAGAAATACCTGAGTAGTACATTCACATACTCTTAACTTTTAACTAATACACTAAAGAAAATAATAAGTCCCGTAGGCTAAGTTGGGCAGTGCGGTACTGGTACATTGGGGAAAAATAGAAACAAAAAACCCACTGATTCTTGCACTCACAACACAGCAAGACACCGTGAAAAACATAAAAAAAAAATAGGAATCAAATAGCACTGGCCTAGTTCATGACCGACAGTGTTGGCTCGAGCGCTAAGCGCTCGACTCTGATTCGGGAGGTCCCGGGTTCAACTCCCGTTGAGACCGGCAGTCCTGACTGAAGATTTTTTACGAGGTTTTCCTCAGTCGTTAATGCAAATGCAAGGGATTGAGTCGTCTTATACAGCCCTCGGACACCCCTTCACAATTAGGTCACACCGGTTAAATCTGATGTGTATACCCTAAAGCGGGCATCTTACAAAAATATATCTTTTCTGCAACATGGAGTATTTAAATTTCATGGTGTTAACATATTTTGTTCACTCAAAGCATGTAATAGAAAAGTGCAAGTTTTTAATTTTGTCCTCCTAAAATTATTGGATGAGCGTAGCGAGCGTAACGAGCGAAGCAAAGATTCCATTTCACTACACTGGAGAAAAAAATCCGGAATGTTTTTTTTTCTTTTTTTCCCCTGTATTTTTGTGTGTTTGTCGACACGATTCCGGCTAAACCGATACTCCAATTGCGATTGAATTTTCTGGAGGCCTTCGAAAGCTCCGAACCTAGAACTGCCACATTCTTGAGCGCAATCAAATAATTATTTCTCATAAAAATCGCAATTTTACGATTTTTTTCGATTTTTTAAAAATTTCTTCGACTTATAACATCTACATGCTTTATTTGATTTTTATGATTTTTTCACAGAACCTTTATTTTATGAATTAGTATATTCGTGTTAAATTTCAGCATAATCGAAAAATTGTTTCTAATGAATATCGCAGTTTTACGATTTTTTTAATTTCTTCGACTTATAACACCCATATGCTTTATCCGATTGTAATGCTATTTTCACAGAACCTTAATTTTATGAATTTATGAATTGATATATTCGTGTGAAATTTGAGCGGAATCGAAAAATTATTTCTCATGATAATCGCAATTTTACTCTTTTTACGTTTTAAAAAAATTACGCTATCATAACACGACTGCCTGAAAAAGCGTTTCGCGAAGCTTCCTAGTTATGGTTTACAAACAGTTGCGAAACAACAGTCTCCATAAACCACCCCCTCGCAAGAAATTGTATGGCCCCCGGCCCTCTCGCGACTCCTAATTCACGGTGCTCAGGGTCTAGGGTTGGTAGAGTGGAGCGCTTGGGATTGGGGATCTCAAAGTTCATTAATTATAAATGTGATTCAAATAAATAAATAGGGCGCCACTTTGTTTAGTCAATCCTTACCCACCATCTCACGGCTGATACAAACAAAGAAAGATGAGCCGGAGGGTTTAGTCATGAGAAAGCAGAGGGGCAATTCACCACGTTGTCCTCTGATTGACTTTGATATAATGTTAAAGGGTAATGATATAATATAACACATGAAAATATCCAGGGATACAGAAATTGTTCCAGAACCTTACAACCTTAAATCAACACAAAAGCAAACATTATGTTTCCTTAATTAGAGCTTAACTGCCTTGAGGTTATGTGCAATATAATACCTCGCAATAGTTGATGACTAATTATAGCAATACCTTGCATAAGCAAATGAGTAATTATCACCATAACCTAGCAAACTTACTGAAAATCAATAGAAAACAACTTCATCTTTCCCTTAAATTAAGACTCAAATGTCTTGAGTTTATGTACCATATTCTATTCTATAATGTATTAAATCATGCCAGACTACGACGCTTGTCCCCCCGCGTCATCCCTTACGTCCCTCCCTTCGTCTCGATTAGCCAAGTTGCATAAATATGAGACGTTAAGCAATATTTAATCAATCAATACGACGCACGTCAATTCATAATCAACTATGATTCCGTGTCCACGCCGCAAAATCGAGGGTAGGCGCGAAGCCCAAAGAATTATGACCAAAACACTAAAGTATATCAGTTCATACGATACCAAAATTGCAGTCCGTGATGATTGGCAACAGTAACTGCCAGAATTCCAGGGGGGCCTGCTTCGTCCTTCGGTTGAGTTACTTCTTAATTTTTCCAACTTTTAAGAATTCTTCTTAAAACATATGCTGACTGGATAGGAAGGCTCGCACACGCGACCATGTAAAGTTCAACCACTAAACAATGCACTTTTGTTAGGTATTACAAAACTGAACCTGCTTACAGCAGAGGACCAGACGTCCACCCTAGCCTAGACCGTCGACTAGTTACAAGTGATCGTCTCTCAATGCACTCTGAGCTCAATGCCTTCAACTAAGGTCACAATCACTAGCCTATTATACAATGTACATGAGTCAAACTCCGAGTTGAGTTGTATGGATTTATACATACATAAACAAGGTCAGGTGATAAGGTAGGGTTATTATGGAAGTGTGGAATGTGAGGGAAGAGATAGTCATGGGTGTACCGTGTATGAGTCATAGTGGAATGGGGTGCATGAGCATGGCTATGAAATAATATTTTGGCTGTGATGAGTTGTCAACAAACTTGTTACACCCCCTTCACTCCTACCCATCATTAAGCCCGCACCGATATCAGAAGCCACTTTGGCGATAAACTTGCAGTCTTGGAGAGCAACGCGTTCCCGGGAACGAGCTCCTTTTCAGGGACTTTATGTGGGAACGCGTTGGTTTTGCAGCATCAGGTAATTGCAGGGGTGTCGGCAGGTTTTTTTTTGCAGGAGGGGCAAGTAGTTTTTATTCCCCTACCTGTGCCCCTACAATGCTCGAGGTAGAAATTAAAAAGTGACGGCGTCGGCATGGTAGTAGGAGCGAAGCCGTTTCTCGAAGATACTACTATGTAAGGGGGGTTGGGAGGCAGAGCCCCCAAACAAGAGCGCCGCAGGCGAAAATTAAGAAAATGAGGTTTTTAGAGACGTGCGATTAAAAACGAAGCGGGCTGAAACTACAAAACCATAAAAAAAAAACAATTCAAACACTAACTATACTGAAAATTCAGGAAGGGGGGGGGGGTGACAAGTTCCCCCTCTAGCTTCTATCACTAGCATATTGGCGACGAATCATCACAGACAAGAACAAGCTTATTTGACTTTGGTGTATTGAGCTAGACCGAAAATTCAACATTGATTTCCAACAATCGACTGCATGTACTTTCAATTTTCACAATCAATAAACATGTTTGTCTGGTTTATTATAAGTTCATATTTATGGTAGAATATTAATTATTTTGGCTCATTATTACTATCCTGATCCGAAGCGTATAGCTCTAGAGGACGTGAGTTTGAATTGAATCCCGCATAAGGCATGTTTTTTTTGTAATCGCCCTCTATCGTCATGCATCTATCACCACTCGGCACGCTGCGTCTCGAATAGCCTTAGTGCATTAAAAAGATGTTGAGCAAAAAAAATCATCATCTTCAACATAGGGGTCAAGAGGCTACAAAAAATATATTTAAAGGGATCTAAATTTTTTTTTTGCATACAAAAAACAAAAACATTTAACTCTGGCGACTTGTTGATGACATTATTTATTGATCGGGCTCTCCTTTTGCTGTGGTATCTTTGAGTATGGAACCGGATGGTTATATACTTAATGGTGGTATATTATTATCTGCATGCTAACGTTTCAAAGACCATGTAGTCTTCTTCATTAGTACTTGATATGATTCTGATATGGCCGTTTAAACGTTGTCGATAAAATAATATACCACCGTGCCAGAACAGACCAATCAAGAAGTAATAACTTGTAGGCATACAATAGTTTCAGAAAGAAAGTATACTTTAGTGAAGCTAAAGTATAGGGCCTACGGCTGCGTATTTTATACTTAATTTTTTTTAATCAACTATTAATTTTTTGAACTGAATACAAATTTTAACAACAAAAATCCAATTTACGAATTGAAAAAAAAAACAGTAGGCCGTAAGTGAATATTTGACGTATCATTGTCCACTGAGGTAGAATTAAAAAATACAGCATACCCTCATTTAAATAACTAGGCTGCTTCGCGAACGCTTTTTGTAGTCACGTTGATGGATGAGCTTTTTCGTAAAATTTTAGTTTGCGTGGGATCTCTTTACTGTTGCAAGTGTTTTTTGAACGCATTGTAGGAAATTGTTGTCAAGTTTCTATTGTTACTTGTTGATTGTTATTATATACCTAAAAAAACTTTTATTAAAACCTTTATTTCTATGGATTCTGGCTAACTTTTCTTACTTTTTCTTTCAAGAGGTACTTCATCACCATAACCTTAATATCCATGTAAAATATGAACGTTGTAGCCCGACTCGTTTGGTCAGAATCGACCCAAATGTCACGAAAATACAGCACAAAAAAATTCGTAAAAGTACGATATTCATGAGGAATATTTCTTCGATTGTACCCAAAAACGTGGCAAATCTAAGTTCAGAGATTTTGAAGGTCCCTCCAATTTTCATAAAGATCGCAAATGCCGTTTGCCCGGTAGAGGTCGAACAAACAGAAAACGAAAAAAAAAAAAAAAAAAAAACAAAAAAACACCAGAACTAAATTTTTTGGGGGTCCGTGAAATTAAGTCTTCGCTTCGCTCATCCAATGACAGTGGGAGGTTCCGGTTTCGAATCCCTAACGGCAATTCAGACTGAAAGATTTTTCCGAGGATTGCTTCGCTCGTTAATGCGAATGCAAGGGATTGATTCCTCTTAATCTGCCGTCAAGACATTCCATGAACAATTGTTCAAACTCCAAAATACCTTTAGTCTGAAAAGGGGCATGCATCCTGGGCAGGTTTTCCCGATTTAAAAAAAAATACCTGCATAGAAAATAATTATTAATAAATATAAATGCACATAGGCCCTACTAAATAAGTAATGTATGATTATATAATATGTTTTTGTGGGATATGATATTGACCGTCAATCAGACGGGGATAGTGTTTTGGGTTAACAGGCGCATCAGCTATACCCTACCTCTATTTTGACAGGTTGTTAAGAAACTTTTTCTTTGTCCAAGAGGGGTCCTCTGCAAAAAGAGCCCAACTCGAATTAGGCCCTATTTGCTAAGAATTCCGTATTGCTGTTCTATGTTCAGTGTTGCAGTAGATTGATCACTCCTCGTAGTTCTCCAGTCGTTCACTAGGTCTTAGCACATGTTGAAATATCACCATTTGTGTGCATCGCGTGCAGCGCTCTTCGAGTTTTAATCTGTTTATCTCCAAAGAGCTTTTATTGAGTAAGGCCCTTTTTGCAGAGGACCCCTCTATTATCATCTGATATATATGCAACTTTATGTGGCTGTCAAGTAAGGATATGGTCACTCTTATAGTCAAATAGTACTAAATATTATTGCGGATCAACCACAAATAAATTCTGAAATTTACAAAGTTTGATAATTTTACAAAAATCCAAACTCCGAAAATCAATTTTATTTATTTATAATTTTTTGTGATAGATGTTTTTAAATGCGCCTCCATAGAAGGCTGTACATACAAGACCATAACATATGTGCTAAGTTTTGTATCAATATGATAATTACTGGCTTCATGAAGTGATCCTTAAAAAAAACACTGCTTTACTTGCTTTATGTCGAATGCATTACACTTTGGTACTTTTGTTCATGCTTGTAGTTTCACACCGAGCCTATGGGCTCTTATTGAAAGAGTGATATTTTGTCTTTGGGGAGGAAACTCTTTTTCACTTAGAGATTGAGTTGTGGTGGGTGGGGGAGTATTGCAGACGCTTTGGCCATAATACTCCACGAAATATCCATGCTGAACATATCCAGCAACCGGCAGGGAGAGGAAACAGTTAGGACGTTATCCGCCACGGGGAGGGGGGGGGGGGTTGGGGGGAAAGGCCCGTGTCAGACGGAACCAGCTTCGGAAGGACATGGGACGACCCAAAACTTAGTAAATTCTTCTTACAACGCAGATCTAATCAACGAGGAAATGGCAGAAGAGTTCGTGACTATGAGTGGGCCCAAGTCAAGTCTGACCACCAGACTAAAGGCATCCATGCTTTCTAACGGGATTCAGGATTCCTACAGGCCAGCTCTTGTCGGACCTGACGCCAAGACAAAGTCTGCAACTTCGGACCCCAACTCGTTCCATCGTGCTATGAGTCACGTGCTGGTGATAGCCCAGTGCTTCGCCATCCTGCCAGTAGAGGGGGTGACTGGGCTGGACGCCACCGCTCTCAGGTAGGGAAACTATGATTTAAGGGCGCGTCAACCGTTTAGTCCAGCCAAGAGGGTTTCTGCAGAAGACAGACCCGTGCTGGACAGATCAAGCCAAATAGCACGGTACTCATGATTATTATCTTTTATTCCACACAGGTTCCGATGGCGCAGACTTCGAGTTGTATACACGTTGCTTTCTGTGGTTGGAACATCGTTTATGATTTATATTTACTTCAAGAATGTGAGTGAAAATAAAGGCCCTGCTTCTCTTGGTGCAACAAGTGAGTATTGTGGAGTTTGCATTACTTGCCTACTATAGTTGTTGTTGTCAGCCATTGGTTTAGCCGAGGTCATTTAACCGGTTCCCACTCGAACACCGAAGTTTAGCAGAACCGGGCGGGTGACCGCTCTGTCCTGAAACTCACGTATACCGCTGGTTAGAGCAGATGGAGGGTTCGAGAGCTAGTGTAACGGCTTCTTTCTCCTCGACGTCTGTTCGGCAGTCCGGATTAGTGGAGGAACCTACATGTCTGTCAAGGTTACACTGTCCTTTCGAAAGGGACGTTAAGCCATTCGTCACTTGGTACTTTTCGAAAGGAGTAGGCTACGTGCCGGTACCGGGTTTCTCCTCCTCCCTTCTGTTCATACTTCATCCACATCTATCCCCAGTCATCGTCTCAAATAGCCAAAGTGCATTAATATGAGACATTAAGCAATATATCCAATCAATCCAATCAATCATTATAGTTGTCTATAGTAAGAACCGACATTGTTGGCTCGAGTGCTTGACTGATTCGGGAGGTCCCAGGTTCGAATCCCGTCGAGACCGGCAATCCCGACTGAAGGTTTTTTCCCGAGGTTTTCCTCAGTTGTTATTGCGAATGCAAGGGTATTTGTCCTATGTTAACAGCCCTCGAACATTTTTCACAATTGTCCTATCCGCAACATACCTAGTTGACCTGAAGAGGGGCAATTGTCACCCTGTAACAAATTTAATTGCCACGGTAAATATTAATTTCAGTAAAAGGTACTTTACTGTTTGACCATTTGCAAAGGGGCGGGGGGGGGGGGGGGGTCAACCGATTCCTGAGATGAGCAGGGACGTTGTGACTCCTGATATTAACTCGATCTCCTCCTATCCTACAATAAACTGGGATAAATTGGGGTACAACCAAAGTACAACCTTGTGATTTTTCAAAACGATTTAAAGTTTTTTTTCAGTTTATTTCGTATTTGGAGAGATCAAGCAACTGGCAAGGGTTGGGGGGGGGGAGGCTTTGGAAGTTATCATGCGCTGTCATTTTATTTAGGGCGGCCAACCAGTTGGTAACTCATTCGTCAATCTCATTGAGGGGATGAATTATATGACCCCTGTAAAACGGAAACAGCAACATGGGAAGAGGATGTGTCCTATGGTATGACATAGTGAGGGGGAAATACCCATGCTGGATAGATCCAGGCAAGGGGAGGAGGGGGTTTCTCTCGCCTTTGACGATGTCGTATTGCGGTATTTGTCATCGTTCTCGTCGTCGAGGACCCCTCCAGAGTCCTTGACGACCTCATTTTTACTTTTTACCAGAGGTCGACTCAAGTTTCGCAGCAACAACAATAAAAAAACAAAAAGACACCACAAAAGCCCTGGCCAAAACGGATGATTTCCAACTTGACTTAAATGCTGGTGATTAGTAATCACCAGCATTCAAGATATCATTGATTATACTGATTCACTAGCGTAGTATACGAGTGGGCGGCGAGTGATCGACAAAAGTGAAAGTTGCGTGGAGGAGAGTCATTTCGATCTCTCGGTAGTAAGCTGTAAACTTATTGGGTCGATTTGTTCCTCAAGGCTGTCGACGTCAACCATCAGGTCATAATGCGCCACTCTAGCCTAGGGGATGTTTTAAGTAGAGACCCGTGCTGGACATAACCTGTCACGGAGAGGCGGAGAAACGGGGGCCCCAAATCGTAGTCTTCGTCGGGGAAGTCGTTATAAGAAGAAGAAATGGCGAGGTATATCCGAACAACGACTGCCAGAATTCGCCTCTAGTTTCGTAGAGTGAAATACTCCCGTAATTAGTACTATAGCTGATGCACGCACGATGGACTTTGCCTCCCTTTTCTTGCTTCGTACGATCGGCTCAAGATATCCTGGGTCGAATTCTTCCCTGGGTCCAGACAGGGGTGTTGTATTTGTACAGATTATTGTACATATATTATTTATTATTAACGCTTGGATTTCTTTCAGCTGCTTGTGTTTATGGAGTTGTTGACGGTTTAGCGCTGATATTGTTTCTGCAACTAGCTACAAAATGGCCGAATCTGCTTATGAAAATACAGCGCTTTGAAAGCAAAATGAGTGCGAACTACGGCTTCCCTAAAACTCTAGCGATAGAGTTTAAACTTCTAACGAGCATAATTTTGCTTTCCTCTCTCAGTAAGTATAAGTAGGTAGACTACCTAATTACCCAATTAAAAGTGAGGTTTTTATTTGTATTGTGATATTTAAGTACCTAGGTGCAGCAACCATATTTGTATGTATTGGTCAAATTCTTCTCCGGGTCTTGATTTAGTCAGGAAGATTGTTAAAGCTTTTTGATATAAAGTTACTAAAGAGCACGTCAACCGTTAAGTTATAATCTACCACTCTCACCTATAGGAGGTGTGTAAAGGGAGGCTGGCTTGTGCTAAACAGAACCAGCCAGGGGCGGGCACAGGGAGTGGGTTGTTCCAAACTTGACTTTTCGAAGAAAGTGTTGTCTATGGGTGAATCGAAGACGACCATGTAGGTCCGATTGTTGTTTGACCGTTATTTATTCTGCGATGGCGTCGGCAGTGGACTGCTGAGGTATTCTAAAAAAATGTGCTATACTTCATGAGTGATTTAATGTGTTACCGCCTTGTGTGTTTTCGTGTATGTTTGTGTTTTATAAGATATTTAACGATTCAAACATTGTAAATGGCGCACATGTGCACTTACAGTTACACCATGTTGTGTTTCAGACGAACACATCCTCTCCAACGTCAAGGTCATCAACTGGTGTCTGGAATGCGCTGATTGGTCGAGCGATTGGATAGTAATCTTCCTGAAGAACACCTACCCTATCGCGTTCACCGCGCAGTTCTCGTACTTCACGGCTCTGCTCATGAGGCTCACGCAAAATGTCAACTTGTTCACGTGGAACTTCATGGATCTTCTCATCATCCTATTCAGCAGGTTCCTCACAACCAGGGCCCGCCTTCTGAACATGCGAATCAACAATGTAAAGAGCAAAGTAGGTAAACCAGCGTATAGTGCGCACCTTGACTTGAAGTTTTGAATTACTATTTTAAGTTATTTTGGTTTACGGGCAAGTCAACCGATAGGTCAGATGCGCCACTCTAGCTCTAGCGCAGGCCATAACTGTGCAGATGGATCCAGCCACTGGCAAAGGGTTTCTCGTCGTCGTTCGTGTCGTCGTCGGGGAGGTCGTCGAAGGGAGGATGAGGGTTCCCGACGACGACTATCAGTCCTCGCATGTATAGGTTTGGGGAATAAAATCCTGTTGATGTTTGCAAGCTAGCCCTTGACTCTTTTCTCGCCTTTTACGATCGGCAGATTCCAAATTCTACCCCGGGTCCAGACGGGTTAAAAGATATAATATTATAAATAATTAAGACAGGGTAAATGACTCATGTAGAATTTACTTAATTTGATTTAAGACTGTTCTTGAAGTTCTGCTGATTGCCCTATGGTGTTGTAGTTTATACTTACACCAATATGTCAAGTTATAGAATGTGTGTTTGGTGCGATCAGAGCACATTTTCTACATATTAGCTAATTTATTTAGGATCTGACCTTAAGGCCATTCCAGACGCTAAAATTGACTTCATTGAAGAGTTGCTTTTTGTAACTAATTATTGAAATAACATGTATTAGGCTATGAAAAAAAATGAAAAAAAAATATTGTCCCTATTTTCGGGGCGTACCGGCTGTTTAATTTGCATATTGCGCCTAATTGCCCTATCGAGGCCAATTTCAAAACGGCTTTTCAGATTATCTTCATTTTTTTAAAATTAATTTCGTCATCTCTTTGTTCATATGGTGAACAAGTTTCGTAAGGTTTTGCGAAAGGGATTACAAGTTTAAAATTTTTTTATTTGCCCCATAAAATTTGCCCCAACACTCAACTCAATGAGTTAAATAAAAAAATTCATAACTTGTAATCCCTTCCGCAAAACCTTACGAAACTTGTTCACTATATGAACAAAGAGATGACGAAATTAATAAAAAAAAAAATGAAGATAATCTGAAAAGCCGTTTTGAAGTTGGACTTGATAGCGCAATAAGGCGCAATATGCAAATTAAACAGCCGGTACGCCCCAAAAATAGCGACAATATTTTTTATTTTTTATTTTTCATAGTCTAATACATGTTATTTTAATAATAAGTTACAAAAAGCAACTCTTTAATGAAGTCAATTTTAGCGTCTGGAATGGCCTTAAATAGTCCACCAAAGAGGTTTTTTGTAGTAAATTCCAAAGCTATAGTGTAAAAGACAATTATTTGATATGTCAAAATTAAGTCACTTCACGCCATGCGTAGTTGCGTACATCCTTTGTGAACAACCTCCCAAACTTTGTAAATTATAGGTCAAAAAGTGGTATTGTATGTATTGTATTTATTAGCAGCTGTGAGATTATATGTTATGCCGCAACTAGTAAGTATATCGTAACATAAGCATTGTCAGAATTGTTGGTATTCATACCTCATACCATACCATACCAAAATAATTTACAATTACAAACTACTTTACAATGCAAGATAGGATAGATTACCTGTATATACTAATAATTACATTCTTATACATTTACATCACCTATATGCATTATATTGCCTAAGCCTATAGGCCCCTACATAGGCAACTATGTCATGCTTCCTTGAAATCACTAAAAGTATACAGACATTTTTCTATAAGGTAGCTTCTCAGTTTACTTTCAAACATGTTCATGTTTATTTTACTTTTTTCACCTCTGGTAGATAGTTGAATAGTATTTTTCCGGCATGGACGGATAAAAGGATGTGCTAGATTTGGCGATCAAGAGGTTTTTAATGGACATTTAGGTCATGAATTGACTAGTCAGTTAGAGGAAATTTAGTCTCTATGAAGCTAGAGGTATTGAAACACAAACTCCTCTGCTGCCAGAAAAAGGCTGCAAAGGGGTAGGTGTTTCAGTACCTCTGGCTTTGTGGAAACTAAATTTCATCCGTACTGAATGCGGTTCATTATCCAGAGGTAGATGTCTGGATCTATTGACCTGATTGCCAGATTCATTGCCTTTTCCGAACATCTGATGGTGTTTTTGGTTAAAAAATACCGCAGGCCTAGACGACAAATTATTATACTTATACAAAAAAGAAAATCAAACGTCATATTTGATGATATTATTGCAGGTAATGCCCGAACTCTTTTGGCGTCGAATTCGCGAAGATTATAACGACCTGTCCGTCCTGGTAAAACTTGTGGACGACCACATTGGTAAAATAGTTCTCCTGTCTTTTGCAAACAATGTCTTCTTCATCTGCGTCCAGCTTCTCAACAGCATTCAGTGAGTCATTTTACATATTGATACTATCGGTTTGTTTATTATCGTCCAATTTTATCCCGAGCCCAGAAAGGGGAGGCTCTAGTATAAATACTGCTCTACTCCAGGGTTGCCACCAAGAAAAAAATAAAAACCTGTTTGAGCACATCAAAAATCCTTAGAAGTATTGAAATGAAACATTGAAATCCTTGAAAATCCTTTTAATGCCTATATATACCAATTCCAATTTGATATCGATATATAAAAATGTAAATGTTGTAAAAAAAAAATTAAACTAAAAAATTAAAAGAGTAGGCCTATATTAAATGATTTGAGGCCAAAAAGGGTTGATAAGGTATCACCATAATACGCATTTAACGATTTTTACGATCACACAATCGCGTATTATGACCCGGCACCTCCACCATGATCTAGCTAGGATTAATTTAATTTCGACTACCTACCCGGCACCTCCACCAAAATTACGAAATTTAGCTTTTTTTGTATAAATTTTGATATTTCGATGTTAAAAATATTCTTAATTATCGATATCGCATTGAAGTATCGATTTTTTGCCCAGCCCTAGTTGAAAACGGAGTAAAACTTAGAACTTTTTTTTTTTTTTTAATCCGTAAATTGGAATAAAAATTCGTCAATCCGTTTTGCACCCTCAAAATCCGATAAAACGGATAAAATCCGTAAAAACGGCAACTCTGCCTACTATAGCTTATGTTCGAGATGCGCATTTCTTTTTTCGGCAGAGGACTGACCTATGCCAAATTTAAGATAAATTTGTGTGTTTTTAATACACAAAATATACAGCCACATACCTATCTATTTAACAGTTTAATTAAAATTTACAGGAACGATATGAGCAAGGAGGACTACATGTACTTCTACGTCTCCTTCACGCACCTGTTGCTGCGGTCGACAGCCATGTGTCTGTTTGCTGCCAGTATCCACGAGGAGAGCAAAGCGCCCAAGTCGGTCTTGTTCTCTGTCCCGTCAGAGAGCTACTCGCAGGAGGTGAGGTTTACATCAGTCACTCGTAGTAATCCTGTCAAATAAGAATTTTTGGAGGAAAAAATTGCGATGTCGCTGAATTTTTGCAGAGACCTTCCTTAAATGATACTTATCAACATACTAAAACTCCCCTACAATCAGACTGGAGCTTCGGCCGCCATATTGGAAAATGGCGGCCAAAATGTGTTTTGTTATTGAATATCTCCAAATTGGTTTGAGATAGACAAAATATCTCAATTGCAAAAATATTCCCCATTCAATTCCCTACAAAACGGTGTATTCTATTGTTTTGGTAGGGGCAACAGTTACGTCACAAAATCGTGGTTTATATGTTGCTTATTGGAGTACCAGCTTATTTCCAAATTTTCACGCCCAGCATCAAACAATGCCCGGTAAATCCGTAAAAAATCGATTTAAATACAAAAGGACTTTTGTACGGGGTTCATGAAAGCTTCCATTAGTATTTAAAAAAGTCAGTTCTGCGAAATCGGATTTTGCATTTACCCGGAATTTGGATTTTTCCATTGTTGGCATTTCCTAAAAAATGCCATATTTTACTGTCCATTATTAAGCACTAAATAGCATTTGAGGAAAAATTATTTCTACGCACATTGAAATGACTTAAATAATGATCCGATTACAACCAAAGTTTAAATCCAATATGGCTGCTAATTCCTTATATTCACAATATGAATACTGTTTTCGTGCTGTTTTTACACTCTTTTTGTTACATAATTCACTTTGATGTTGTGGATATTAGGAATTAGCAGCCATATTGAATTAAACTTTGGCTGTAATCGGATCATTATATGAGTCATTTCAATGTGCGTAGCAAGAATTTTTCCTCCAATGCTATTTAGTGCTTAATAATGGACAGTCAAAAAGGGCATTTTTGAGGAAATGCCAACCTTGGTAAAACCAAATTCCAGGTAAATGCAAAATTCGATTTTGCAGAACTGATTTTTTTAAATACTAATGGAAGCTTTCATGAACCCCGTACAAAAGTTTTTTTTTTATTTAAATCGATTTCTTACGGATTTACCGGGCATTGTTTGATGCTGGGCGTGAAAATTTGGAAATAAGCTGGTACTCCAATGAGCAACATATAAACCACGAATTTGTGACGTAACCGTTGCCCCTGCCAAAACTATAGAAGACACCTGTTTTGTAGAGAATTAAATGGGGAATATTTTTGCGATTGAGATATTTTGTCTATCTCAAACCAATTTGGAGATATTTGATAACAAACACCTTTTGGCCGCCATTTTCCAATATGGCGGCCGAAGCTCCAGTCCGATTGTAGCAAGGAGGTTGTATTAGATGGCTGGAGGGGGGGTGCTGCACGAAAGTTGAAGCAAATCCACCGGCCGCCCTGCGCGTGGCCACCAAGTTGGGACTGGACGCTTTCAGGTGACAGCATGCGCGAATCCCGGTTTTGAATGCGTTACTACTGACTAGTTACGATTTCGGGACGGAACTGCGAATATGGTGATTAGTTGTGCTGCGTTCGGTTGTTACAATATTATATAATAAATAAAACAACAATAAATTACCCTATGTTGGCTATATGAATATAAAAATAAAGTATAAGCTGCTCTAAAAAAAGATAAGAATCCAAATATAACTCACCCTACTAATCTTTTCAATAAGCTAATCTCACTTCATAAATTTAAAGAAGGAGGAGCTGTCATATTACAAGAGATTAATAAAAATCACCATAAAGTTAGGCATAACATTTATTAACCCACAAATAATTAAAAGTCTCCGACCCCCGAGTCGCTCATAAGAAATATTTGCTAAACAAAATAAACCAGATGAACATAAACCATGAGCAATTAAAAGAGCAAAAGAACCACAAAATCCCCAATAAGTTAGTCATTAATCCCCTTAAAAACAACCCCCATGTGAGCAACAGACAAATAAGCAATCAATGCCTTTAAATCCGTTTGAGTAAACATATTAAACTAACTAACACACCCCCGACTAAACTAATCCCTACTCAAATGTAATTAAAAGTCAGACCAGCTATTTATTTATTTATATTATTTATTTATTGTATACCTTGCAAATATGTATTATACATGGTGGCAAGTAGGCTATTCAACATTTTTATCTAAACTCAACAATTTTCTTTTAAAATTAACAATTAATTACAGTATCAACACGTTAAACATCATAAATGGTATTCTACCTCTTCCAAACATCCTTAACATAATTTTTTTTTAAATTAACAATTAATTACAATATCAAAATTAACAAACAATGACCTAACAAATATTATTCTTTATCTACTTCCTCCAAACATTTTCTGAAACTTTTCACTTTGGATTCCTCAACAGCTGCAGCTGGCAATTTATTCCATTCCACAATTGTTCTGTTGAGAAATGACCACCTCCCAACATCCTTCTTTTACCCATTACATTCTAACTTCCAGTTATGGTCTTTCCTCCCTTTGTAAAATCCTTTTACAATTTTCCTACTAATCTCATTTCCATCCCTCCATTTCTTTCGTATCACGTAATATGTTACACAGTCTGTTTCTCCTTCTTCTCATCTTCAGAGAATCCCATCCTAAATCTTCTTATATCCTCCTTCCCTTAGAATCAGTTATCCATCTCCACCTCTTTACTTTTCCAGTTACTCTCCTTGCTGCTAATCGCTGAACCTTGTCTAATGCTTTTATATGTTTATCCTTATAAGGGTCCCATATCGCACTTCCATATTCCAAAATTGGTCTTATTAGAGATTTATATGCTTTAGCTTTTATTTCTACGTGAACTCCTTTTAGCTGCCTCATTACAAAATGTAGAGAATTTATTGATTTTTTACTTATATGTTCAACATGTTGTCCCAAATCTAAATTGTTATCCAAGAACATTCGTATTTTTTTTCATTCATATGGCAAATAAATAATATGGCCATTGTTTGAATGCTAATATTATTAATGTTAGTATGTATCCTTTATTTTTAAATTCCTATTCCTGAACAAATCCTTAATTTCCCTATCCAAAGTTGGCCATCAGTGCTAACTGCTACTGGAAAACACGTAGCAGAGAATAGGGCATGCATAGGAATCCGATCCAGTCCTAATATGGCCTCCGCTCGACCGCCGCGCTGCAAAACTGGCTTCAGTCCAGCAGCCAGGTAAACATAGGCCACCGCCCCTCCAGCCATCTAATACAACCTCCTTGGATTGTAGGGGAGTTTTAGTATGTTGATGAGTATTATATAAGGAAAGTCTCTGCAAAAATTCAGCGACATCGCAATTTTTTCCTCCAAACGTCAATATACGATCTTATTTGACAGGATTATAGCATGTGTTTAATTAAATTTCAATTTCAATTTTAAAATAATGTAATTAAAATATATTTGAATAGCAATTTTATCACTATTTGCAACATTTTCGGTACATTTTAGTTTAGTTATATTTTCTCGGGCAATGGTAAAGGAAAAAAATCAATTTTATGCGATAGGCCCTAGGACCCAATAAAATAAATAAAAAAAGATTTTGATTACGCACAATTAAAATGTAATTGGATGAGCAAAGCGAAGATTCCATTATACTAAGTTACACTGGAGAAAAAATTCCGGAATGTTTTTTTTTCTTTCTTTCTTTTTTTTGTATTTTTGTCTGTTTGTCCACACGATTCCGGCTAAACCGATACTCCGATTGCGATAATAAAACTTAGAACTGCCACGTTTTTGAGCGCAATCGAAAAATTATTTCTCATGAAAATCGCAATTTTACGATTTTTTTTCGATTTTTAACAAAATTCTTCGATTTATTAGACCTACATGCTTTGTCCGATTGTAATAATTTTTTCACAGAACCTTTATTTTATGAATTGATATATTTGTGTGAAATTTGAGCGTTATCGAAAGATAAATGTCTTTAAAAAATCGCAATTTTACGGCTTTTTTCGATTTTTTAAATTTCTTTGGCTTATAGGCCCTACATGCTTTATCCGATCGTAATTATTTTTTCACGAATTTATATATTTGTGTGAAATCTGAGCGCTATCAAATAATTATTTCTTGTGAAAATTGCAATTTACGATTTTTTCCTATTTTTAAAAATTACGATTGATTAAAATTTAAAAAATTAAGTTATTTTTTTTATTTCATTTAATTTAATTTAAAAAAAAAAAAAATTTAAAAAAAAAAACTTGGATAATATGATTTTTTCACAGAACAGCAGAAAATCCGCATAACACATGGCAGCTAAACGCACCAATTACGCTCATCCAACAACGCGGCGGGACTTAAGCGTTTTCCTAGTTACGCACAATTAAAATGTAAATTAAATCAATTTCCCATCAGATTTCAGCGGTAATCTTTATATGTGAGTGATCAGCATGCTTCATAGAATATGAATATACAAAAAAACAAAACTCTAGCAATTTGTGGGGATAAAAATCTATCCTTGCTTCTACTTAATACCTGAAACGTAAAACAGCCTGCAATGTCATAAAGCATCTATAGGTGATGATAATGATTTCTGTTGCTTAACGTCTCTATTAACACACTAAGGTTATTTGAGACGAAGAGTGGTGACAGATGACGAAGAACGATTACAAAAAAAACAGCCTGATGCGGTATTCGAACCAACATCCTTGTAGAGCCACACTTTTCGGACAAGCGCTCTAATCGTATGAGCCACCGCGGACGGCTTTAAAGCTGATGTTTTCAAGACATGGAATCCTAGAAATCCTTCAAGCAGAAAATATGCGTACACCAGTCTACAGTTTTATCCCACCATATCCTGAGCCCGGCGTTTTTGTGGGTTCAAAGAGCGCAGGCTGTGGTGGTCGCATTGTAAACGTATCACAGTTTGACAGCTGAAGTGGACTTCGCAGAGCAGTAAAGTAAAGTCACGTCCAGTGCGACCTTGGCCCTATATCCTGTATGGGGATGATATTGATGGAGCGAGTGTAATTGAAAAGTTGATCTTGCGCGGCATTATAGTAATGTAGGCGCAGCAAGAAGAGTAAACCACTAAACCCAGGCCTACATACAAGTGGTTTTCGATACTCGGGAGGTTGCAACCAACTTGCATCGGATGTGATTGTACTTTGTTATTACGGAGAGGCCCATCCTTCCCGTCAAATTCGGACGGGTTTACAACCTTTCATAATAGAGGGAGGCGACATCCTAGTTTCTTTGAACCCTAAAACGCCGGGCTCAGGATATGGTGGGATAAACTGTAGAACAGTGGTTCCCAACCATGTTTCAGTTGAGGCACACCTAGCAACAATGGAGCCGTTTGGCGGCACAGTGCCATTGTACAATAATGTTTGGAAAACTAAGAGTATTGGCCAACTCCAGGGTACTTCTGGCCCAAATATTCAAGACATCCCTGTACCATACTGCACCCCATTAACAATCTTTCAAACGCCAATAAAA